>LPNX010334389.1:1435283-1452663 GCA_001517045.1 Pseudotsuga menziesii | reverse complement strand
CCTGAGAATTAGACTTTTGAGGGGAGGTTTTAAGAACCGCCCCTAAATACCTTAAAATCCTTTTAGGTGGGGTTTTAGGAAAACCACCACAAGCCACCTTTAGGGTGGGTCTTTTTAAAACCGCCCCCACAAGTCCTCATAATTAGACTTTGGGGGGGGGGGTTTAAAAACCACCTCTAACAGTATTGAGAATTGGACTTTTGGCCGGGATTTTTAAGAAACCGCCCCCAAAAATAATGAGAATTGCACTTTTGTAGGGGGTGGTCAAAAGACCGCCCCCAAAATTCCCAAGAATTGCACTTTTGTGGTGGTTGTTTAAAAACCGCCCCCAAAAGTTGAATTTTTGGGACTTTTGAGGGGGTTTTTTAAGAACCGCCCCCAAAGACCTAAAAAAACTTTTGAGGGGAGGGGGGGGTTAACAAAACCACCCCCAAAAGGGTATTTTGTTGTAGTGTGCGTAACTCTAAGGAAGTGAGCAACCAACTAAGAAACTTGCATACAACTTTGGTTCTCCCTTTTATAGACTCTTTCCTGTCATAGTCAACCGGCTTCATTCTATTAGCCGACAGGCTGTCATTCCTATTATCGTACATTTAGTTACAACTCTTAGTAGGCACTATCAACTCAAAATATAAATATGCTTTATTCATGTAAGCATGTGTTATCCCAACTGAATTATTACTCATGTTTTCTCGAGATGTCATTTTTTACCGCTTTGTGGTTCCTTCCATCGCGGATAATCTTGTCGCATCTTCCCTTCTGTCACTAAATCTTCCCTCACAACTGCTTCTATCGCAACTTCCTTTCTACAACTATTTCTTGTGTCATATCTCTTCCTCCTATAGTTGCTTTCATCATAGATTCCCTTCTATCACAGCTTTCTCTACAACTACTTCTTATTTCATAGCTCTTCCTCCATAGATGCTTCCTCTATCACATGACCAGAATATTCATATTCTAGGATAGAAATCTAACTAAATTTTAATTATCTTTTCATAGGGAAAACATTCCCCCAACACTCACATGTGTCTCATCCCGAGCCACTCTAATCCGACCCTTCAATCGTAACGACTTTACTTTGAAAACCTTGGAATATTTTTGCTAACTATTGTGTTTCCCATTGCACATCTTCTTTTGCCTTCTACAAATTTTCCACAAGGTCAGAACTAATGTGTTATGACATTGTAGGACTCTGCTTCTTGTTGCACTTTTTGGTGTACAGGTTGAATGATTCTTGTAACTCTTTCTGATTTGGCCTGCAATTCTGTGACTTTTTCAGTATGTTGTTTCTATTGAGTGTGTAGCGTTGCGACTTGTTGTTTAAGTTTCTTCATCTCAATATCCTTAGCCAGTGTCTCTACTAAGGTAAATTTCTTCACCTCGTTCTTCATTTGATTTTCCTCTATCTTAGTAGTGCATAGCTACTCCGTGAATTTCTATAAGTCGGCATCATCCATCAACGCTTCCCACATCTAAGAAATGTGTTTGAATTCCTTGGCACACACTACCTCTGCCTCTTCTATTTTATTTGCAGCATTTGTTGCTGCGTTTCTTGTTTCTTTCAGCACCTCTGGTGGTGTACTTGGTCTCACCCATGCTTCTATTTCTGTGACATTTTTGCGAAGGTCGTTTGCGATTTCACCAAACCGAATGACCTTGGCCTCTAAAAACATGTCATATGTTATTCCTTCATCTACAAAATTACTACAAGCAAGTGTTACAGCATTGTCGAGCCTGTGTCTATCCTCCTCCCAAGTTTTCCATTTATGTTCAGTTTCTTTGATTGTTTTCTTCATCTTACTAACAATACTATTCAATGATAAAACTTGTTTGATTAGTGCTCCTTCTCTAACCTTTATTTCAGCGATTGCATCATTTTAGATTGCATAAAATTCATACAGCAGCATTTGAGAAAAACTCATGGTGACATGGATCGATTTCTTGTCCATGGTATTCAACTCTATCATCCCCAAGTCGAGTGCTTCTCCCACCATTTGAGTCCTTATTGGTGGAGTAGGTATCGACACATCATTTGATCACTCTTCTGATGGGCCAACTAAGTCCTGCAATGATGTCACTTGTGGTATGTTGTCGATCGCTACTCCCATTTATTTTATGGCTTTGCAGAGCATCTATAGGAGGTCTTTAATACTAACTGTGAGATTTTTTTGTTGCTCACCCATTTTATTTAGGCTCTGTGTAGTGACCTCTATCATTGCCTCCATCAGAAGGGTAAAATCGTCACCATCAAGGCCGAAAGTTCATGTTATTTTATCAGACTTCCTTTTCTTATGCCTTGTCTCATACTGCTCTATCTACTTCCTTTTATCACCCGCCAATGGATCTATTTGGGTTGCACTATAATCATTCTCTGGATGGTTGGGAGAATTATACAGATCTTGTGTTTCTGGTGGTGGGTCCCTTCCCTGTTCTCCATCCTTCTTTGATGGTGGATCGTCAAGTCGTAAGTATTATTTTGTAGCTAGTAGGTCATCTGGGATAGGAAATCGCCATCATTCCAGTTAATCTTGGTTCATGGCCTCAATTTCTTCTTCGGATAGAAAGTATTGGGTCGCTAACCATTAGTGTTGTGGATATTGTCACAAATGCAACAAGATATGCTGGGGCCCAATTATAAACTTAATAATGTTTCAAAACCATTGAATGGTCCCCTCCATGATTATTTTCAGCTTTTTTTTCGTATATCACAGGGCCTCTCCATGCATAAAGAATTTCACATTGTTGTCTCTATGTCTCTCCTTTATATCTTTCTAGAACCAGAGATTCCGGTATCAAGCTCCTCGACATTGCACTAGTATGTCTACCCCTTGGTAGTTCGTTACTTCATACCATGTGACAAACGAAATCAAAATGAGAAACCATGAATAATGGAATGTGGCACATTTTTCATGTGAATCCTCTGCATCTGCTAGTAATTCATTCAGTAAATAGTGTGACCAGTTCATTTGAACCCCTTGTGCACAGAATTCATCCACTGTAGTCGTTCCTGCAGTACATTGGTTCGGTTACATCTTTCGTACCAACTTGGTAGCTAAAACCTTAGCTGCAAACCGAACAATGTGGTCATTAATGGAGGCTATTAAAAAGTGTATGGTATCTCTGGACAAATCATACTTATCTTTTAGCTTGTTCATCAGCAAAGTGTCATGGTAGTTTTTTTTAAATGACATTGGGTCTAGTCCTGCAACTGGAAGCCCTGTAATCGCTTCTATCAACTTAACATCCACATATTTTTTTCTATCGAGCCATAAATAGACACCGTGGAATGATACTAGTAACTGTTTTACACATGTATTAACCTATGTGCTCCGAAAAAAATGCAGCATATACATCAACTCAAGTAAACCTGCTTGGTCTAATCCTCTTTCCCATTCCATTGCAACTAGGTGCTTCAGGCTATCCAGTGTATCTTGTACAAGAACCATTTAGTTCTTCATGTCCATTTCTAGAAATTTTCATATGTCGTGATCGACAAAGCTCAGCTTCTTATGGTTTGGAAGAATGTTCTGGGATACCCAAACTCATTTTGGCACAGTTGGTGCTACCAGTGGGTATCGTGCATTCTTCAGAACTATGATTTTTGGTGCATCATATTGTCTCATTGGAATGTATGGAAAAAACATAGTTGAAAACCTTGGTTCTTCCTCTTCCTCTGGTGGCCATGGTAGTGTTTCTACTGGTGATTTCTTCTTGCGGTTACCAGAGCGTTTCCCGATTGACAAACCATGTGGGTCTGGTCCTAACCTTATTGTAGGGATAAATGGAACTTGTTCAGCTTCTTCAATAGCCTCAGCCTGCAGTGGAACATATTGAGTTATGTATTCCATAATGGGTTTGGGTGATACGATAGAGACACTATATTTTTCAACTATACTAGTAGTACTAGAAATTGAAATAACCATGCTCCATGGAAAAATCATTTCGTCTCTAGAAGTTGCAAACAACAATTTCTCTCTCGAATGCAGTAGAATACTAAATACTTGGGTGCAGATGGTGATAACATATAACCGTTCATTCTGTCAATCCTCCACACAAGTGGGGAATTAATGGAAACGTAGTTGACATTTTCGTCACATGGGTTTATCGTCTGAATGATTATTAGGAAAATTCTATGCATGTCACCACTCGCCTATCACATCAGTGGTAGTCATTGTCCAATAAATACAGAAGTGACAAAAAATCATTCCATCAAAATATCTCGAGCCTTTCAATTAATTACATCTACATTTGACTTAATTACGCTCAACTTTCATTTCTGTAACTTCATTTTAACTTGTGATATCAACGCTCTTCCTACGACCTACATCAAACCTTAGATATTTTCCTTTTATTGCGATAGAGGTATTTTATTTGTCATCATTTCTCTGCTTATGACAGATAAAGAGTCTACGACAATTTTCCTTTCTCGATGACATACTAGCAGTCTGTGACGCTTTCTTCTTCTTGTGACAGCTCGTCTCCTGTGATCAAAAAAAAATAGAGGATTTTTTTTTCTTCTTCAATCGACCAAGTCGCGACTATCCTGATAAGGCTTTATCCCAATTCCATTCACCATTCCTTTTACAGGTGTTCCATCCAACTTTTACAATTGCACTACGCCTTCGTCACTAATATGCATTACAATATATGGTCCTAACCAATGTGTTTTTAGCTTACCCATATGCTTGAAGAATTTTCTATCATACAGAGGGACAGGTCCTCCAAACTGAGATTGCTTGTTCTTGATGTGGCGATCATGTCATACTTTTTGTTGTTCTTTCTCAATGATTTGATGATATCCTGCACAAAAACAATATTATTCCAACGATATCAGCTGCAATAGTATTTTCTCGACAAAAGAAACATCTTTCCTCTTCATGATCACAACAATCCTTAGGATAGGTATAATGTATTCCATCGGCATCACAACTTCTTGTCCATACACCAAGCGAAATGGAGTTCGGCTTGTCAACTTCTTACAGATCGGGCGATATACCCATAGTACTACAGAAATTTTTTTATCCCAGTCATCTCTTTGGACATTGCAAATTTTTTCAATGCATTCTCCAGGATTTTTTTAAATGCATCGACAACACCATTCACTTGAGGGTGATATGATGTTGTCTTTCTATGTTGGATCTATAATTCTTTCGTTAGTTCCTCAATCAACTGGTTGACAAAGTGTGTGCCCTGGTCGCCTATCAAAAATTTTGGGCATCCAAATATTTTCACAACATTTTCAAACAAAAACTTAGCAGCAATGACATCAATACAATCTTTTACTGGCGTTGCTTCGACCCATCTGGTTAGCTAGTCGATCGAAGTAATTATATATCTTGCACCTATGCACTTTCATGTTGAACTAATAGGGCCCACAAAATCAATGACCCATTTATCAAATGCCTGCATAGTTATTTGGGGTACTAATGGAATTTCATCTCATTGTGACGGCTTTCCAGTTCTTTGATGGACATTACAACTGTGACAGTATTCTCGGGCATCCGCATGCATGGTGCGCCACCATAATCCTTCTTACAATATCTTTCGCACTGTATATTTTCCATCAAAATGGCCTTCTGTGATGCCAACATGTGCTTCATTTAGTATCATTGGTTTCTCTTGTTCCAATACGCAGCGACGAAGAATCTCATCAGGGCCCATTTTATATAACTGTCCAACAATCAACTGGAAGTTTGCGGCTCGCACAATCAATTTTCTATTCTTTGGAATAGTAAATTCAGCTAGTGCATAGCCTGTACTCAAAAATTGTATGATGTCTCTATAATTACCATCAAACATTGTTATAAAAAATAGTTGCGCATTAGAGAGACTATCGTCGAGATTACCAGGTTCGTCGCCACTTTCGATCCTCTGCAGATGGTTTGGTCCTAAATTCATTCAAACTGGTTTAATAGTGACTTCAAATTCAAATTCCTGAAAAAGGAGAAGCCACTGGAAAATATTCCCCCCCCCAGCACTGGCTTATTGACCAGTTATTTTAATGTTGAATGATTTATGTACATTTTGAAATTTCCACCCAACAAATAGTGTTTTAATTTATGCAGAGCGTATACCATAACTAGTCCTTTTCTTTATGTCGTGGTATAGTTCTTCTCTGCTATTGATAATTTTCTGCTAGCAAAGGTAATAGGATAATAGTCGACCCTTTTCCAAGTTGTGCTAGTACCACAATGAGTGCGACAGATGACGTATTAACATGTACATGAAATTCTTTTTTATAATATGGAAATACAAGTATGTGCATTGTAACCATCTTGTTCTTTAAATTGTTCAGACTTTCTTGGAAAATATCCATCTACTAGAACTTAACATCATTATTCAATAAATTCTCCATCGGAGAAATCACCTCCACATATCCTTTGATAAATCTTTGATAGTATCCTCTATGTCCCAATGTTTCTCTCATTTGCTTCCCTATTGTAGGTGGTGGCAGGTCAAAATAATCACAATTTTGGCAGGGTCGAATAAGATTCCATCACGACAGACCACATGGCACAACATAAACCCAAAAGGGGCACAAAAGATACATTTCTTTAAGTTCAATGAAATTTTATAATAGTGAAAACATTCCAGCATCATCCTGAGGCTCTCAATAACATCCTTAATGATCCCAAATACGGTCCAATCATCGAAGTAGACCTCAATAAATTTATGAATAAAATATTTGAAGGCTGCCACTAGTACCCTAGAAAAAATAGCAAGAGAATTCTTGAGTCCAAAGGGAATTACCATATATTGGAAACAACCCCACTCCGTCGCAAAGGTTTTCTTGTGTTGGTCTTCCTTTACGATTCTAATATGATGGTAACCAGAGAACCCATCAATCACTGAGTAAATTTCTTGACCCCTAACACTTTCCAGTACCTCATCTGTAAATGGAGTCAGAAATGGGTCATGCAAACAAGCATCGTTCAATTTTCTTAGGTCGACCCAAATACACACTTCACCCGTAGTATTTTTATCTTGAAATACTATTACACTGATCCACTCTGATTCTTATACATGTTCTATGATACCTGCATCCAACATTCGATCCAATTCAGCCTTGATTTTTTCTTTATACTGTGGATTCAATTGGTATGGTCGCTACTTGACAAGTTTTGCATCAGGATTTAAAGATATCTTCATTTTTCCAAGGTCTTTGACAATCCCTCTCATATTCGAGAACATCGTAGGGAACAGACCTTGAAACTCATGCAATAGATTTGTGATCTTCCCGATAGTCTCGTCATCCCAATAGTCTCTAATATTGGGAAATTGTGAATTATCCGAGAAGGAAATGTTGATTTTATTGACTTTCAGTGGACTCATAAATTGGTTGCTATAAATACCAAATCCTTCCACTGTGTGCGTACATTTAGACACACATATGTTTACATCGAGTTGGTTGTCATCATTAGGTTCTCTCATCACATTATAACTCTCCATCCAGTGTTGGATTGTTGGGTTGCGCTGATTGAAGTTTGTCATTGCAACAGGGATATCTTCAAATATCTTTGTCTTGATTATTTGCAATGTGGCATCAATCAATGGATGATAATCAACAAATTCAAATGTGTGTATGAAGCTAGTAGATAATTCATCCCATTTGATAGTCCCTCGTCTCATTTCAACTGATTTATACCATCTCCTTGGTATCATGTCTAAAGTGTATATGAACTAATGACATCCATTCTTGTCGCGGACATGCCTCCCATGTCGCGTTCCAATACTCTATATGTTTGACAGGATTAGTCAATACTATATATTTTTGATAAGTATAGCAAATCCCTTCTCTAAACCTTATCTCCAACAATCTTTGACATTCTAGCCATTCTTAGATAGATACTTTATGTGATACCCACCATCTGGCGGGTGTATCTTTCAACACAAAGCCTAGGGTGGACAAGCAGTGATGTTCTGTGACTTTTTTTTCAAAATCTATCAGAAAATATGCAAGGTTAGGTAAACCTTTATATGTAGGTATATCACTTACCTCGATTCCTACCCATCTCATAGAACTTGTTATTCTTGTACACTTTCTCATGGATACGTTATGCATCCTATTCTACCAGTTTTCCAATGCTTCGCCAAAATATGATGTACAAGAACTAACAATCTGCTAACTAAGATTTTCATCGGTCATTGGATTTACATAATCATCTATTGCAAATGTGATGTTATAAATATGGTCGATATGGTATCCTTGTCCTTCACTATTTACTGGCTTTATGTATCTCTGACGTTCTGGCGGATCAATTAGTGCGACCACCCTTAGCTCTGAATCTTCAAATGTTAAGATTCTTTTCTTAAAATTGATAAGGGTTCGATTATCAATCACCCAGTCTATCCCCAAAAGTGAAGGATATGGATTTTTGTAATCGACAATGTCGATTAATTCAAATTCATCATATGGTCTCAGGCCTTCGACCTCGATAGGCACTTGAGTCAGTCAACCGATAGGTAAGACTTTCAACTAATTTTCTAATCTAAGTTGAATAAGGGACCACTCTAGTCGTGGTTTCCCCATGATTTCCCATGTTTTTCTCATTAGAATGTTGAGATCAGATCCCAAATCTAGGATAATATAGTACATATCATAATCTCCTATATGTGCATTCAATATTAACTCGCGACCAGTCTTTAATCTTTTTCCGACGTGGTTAATTATTTTGTATTGTCGCAACTCTTATTGAGGTTGTTCTATTAGAGATGTCAATTTTGTAACAACATCTCTATCTTTTATTAGTGATAAGAAAATTTTAAAAAATTCTTTACTCTTACTAACCTTTCTCCTTGGTTTCTTTCAGAATAGCTGATCAAACCCTTCAGGCATCTCCATTACTGGTCTTCTTTATAGTGTAGGAGTAAACGTCGACATGTGATTCTTGTCAATGAATTATGGTCGCGCATCCGAGAATACTTCCTTTTCTATTTGGACGTCAAATGGAACTTTCTTTTTGTTGTTGGTCACACCTATAGTTGTTCATGTTTTTTTTTCTTGGTCTTCCCCAATTGCAACACTTCCCCTTGTTACAACAACAATGTTTGATTCCCTAAGCTCAGTAGAGGTATTTTGAATATTCTAGTTGGGGTTTGGATTTGGATTCTACAGAGGGTTTGGATTTCCCACATTTCTAACCTGCCACTGTGCAATCAACTGCGAACACTATCACGACAGTATGATCAAAATATTTGCAATATAAACATGTCTTTGTAGGGACCATATAATCCTTGGTAAAATTTCCTAGTTTCCCACAATTATAACATAGGATTTGGCCTCTTCCACAACCAAATCCTCCGCCTTTTCCTCGACCTCAAAACTTTCAACCCCCCTGGGTTGCGGGTATGTTGCTGGCAATAGAAAATCCCAGCTGCTAAAATGGGAGTCTCGATTATCCACTAAGGTAACCTTTTAAGGTCATGATTTTTCTTATAGCGTCTTATTCATGCTTATTGTAAGTACTATGTTCTGGTTTTTTAATAAATTTCATCAAAGCCTTGTTTTTTTTTGTTTTGTGGATTGCGGAATTAACCTTTTTATTTAGTCATTTTTTCTTTTCCGCAACCCACATTCTGTAATCCATAACGCGGATAGCAGAATTCCTTTTTTTGGAGGTTTTGAAAATTGTTTTCCCGCAATATGCAACCCGCAAATGCAGATTGCGAATTTTGTAAATTTATTTATTTTGTGGCTTTTTTCATTCTGCAACCCACAACCTACAAATGTGGATTATGGATGTTGGAAAATATTTTCGCAAAAAAATCTCAATTTTTGCTTCCGCATTTACGCAACCTGCAAAGCGGATTGCGAAAATTGGAAACTCAATAAATAATAAAATTGCAAAATTGCGTACCCACAATTCTACAACCGTAAATGCGTATTGTGGATTGCGGAATTAAGGAAATCATTTTCTAATCGCAAATATCATCCCACATTCCCACAACCCGCAATCCATATTGCAGAATGCAAAAATAAAAATTGAATATATTGCTTAAAGTCTATCTCCGCAATTCTGTTTCTCGCTCTAATCTTGACCATTGATTTTTTCAAAATCTACATCGTAGATCTATTTCGTCGTTGGACTTGAATAATTTAAAATGATCAAATTTTACAAATTGTTCACCATTTCAACCTGCGATTTTTATATGTGCTAAGATTCTGTTATTTTATCATTGAGCCCACCAATCCTCTTGCTTCCAAGTTATCTACAAGTAATGTTTTTGAATTTCTCCATTCTTAGCGGTTCAATTTCTTTATTTTTATCCTGGGTAAATTTTAATTATGGTCGCCAAAATTTTATTAGAATTTACCTCTCAGGCTGAAAATATGTCAAGGACTTCAAGGTCTAATACTGCTCTGAACGAGTAGAAGAGCAAGGTCCCTAATGCTAGCATTTTCTCTGACACCAGCGGACGGGTGTCAAAAACCTACTACCTCGATTAGTCTCGAATCTATGCCATCTTCGATAATGATGAATTTATACTATTTCTCAACTACATTGATTTTACAGCAATATTAGTAAGTCCCATCTCCATTTTATCTCTTCCATACCTCCTTTCATGCCTTACACAAACCCAGTCAAGTTGGAAATTGACCATGCAAACCCCAAATAGCGATCTTTTGAGGATCATGCACAGAATGAACTAACCTATTTCTACCCTGAGGTCTTTCCAAGAGTATACACCCTCAACCCACCACAACAGTTGTTGAATGCTCAATTTATTGAAGCTACCATGACCCGGTTTAATTTTGAAGAGATGATTAAATCATGGATGGATAACCCTACTGAGTTTATCCCAAATCTTGATAAATCCTATCCCATCTCTTGGTTTAGGAATCCATTCTCTCTGTTGGTGGCAATGCTCTGCAGGTTCTATGGGAATCCAAATTGTACTATATTCAAAGCAAAATGGGTGTCCCTTGTCACCATGTCCAGACTACGAGTGAATATTTCAACTAGGCTCAAATTCTCTCAGTTGTCCTGAAGGAGGCCATTGAAAAATACCAAAAGAATCCAGCATCCAATAAGCATTCTTTCTACCTGTCGGCTTATATGATGGACATCTTCTGTGCTACATCTCCATTCCCAGCCATGGGATGGAATTCGATGAGGACTTCAACACCGGTCAACATCTACTACTCGGCTCTATGGGAGGACAATTTTGTTCGCCATATTTATGACATTTGCAACCACTTCATTGGGTCAATCTATCAGAAAATTTCTAAAGGGGATGCCCCTACTTTCTATGACAGGGTCAAAGCACTAATCTCCACCATGGGAGATTAGTATGTGGGAGAACACTTCTCCTACGTCGAAATTTGGGGAAGCAACGCTGTTCATATGTTTCTCGGGATAGTGCTGGACAGGATGGTACTTCAATAGATATCTTTTCATACTGTCATTGATGGGGTCTTCCCAAATCTTACAACAGCCAAGAGAAAGGGTTGGCCCAAGTTTCCCCTAAATTTGGGATTCCTGGCTTTTCAAAAATCCACACATGCTGCCATTTTGGGTGAGGCTATTACTACAATGAACTTAGGGGAGGCACCTAAAAGGATGCATGATCCTAACTCATTCTTGGAAAACTACTTTGTTAAGGAGGACATGAATACATCGTATGTCCATCAGGAAAACCCTAATGACTCAATTTACCAAGGTACAAATGGCTTCTCAAAAGTGGTGAGCAGAATTTATTCTCCTCATGAGAAACGATTCATCTCCTAGTATCAAAAGGAGCTCAAAACAACAGTGTTACATTACAAGAAGCTCAAATTGACATTGGAAGAAAATTTCCAAAAGCAAACATCAGAAAAATAAGCAAAGGATTCATTAACTAGCTCTTCCTCCACTCATATTGATCATTCAAAGGATAAAGGTAAGTCTGTTCTTGAAGGTCCTAAAAGATCCCAACCTTCTTCTACACTTCAAGCCCTACTCAAGTCAGCAGATATCAAGAAAATTTTAAAAAGAATGAGATCAGAAGTAGAGGCACAAGAAGCAATCTCTGAGCCACAACCAAAGAGACAAAAGGTTGAGGAAGTCATTCCATAGGTTCAAGTAAACTCATCAATCCCAGAACCTCCACCATAGATATTCCAAAGATTAGAAAAGCCAGTTCTACAATTTGATCCAATTCAAAAAATTGATCCATCGCCCCATGTGAATATTTATGTGCATGATATTGAGAGTGACCTTGAGGAGGATATCTCTCCCTCCACCTATGTATGCTATGTCACCATTCCTACCAGCTTACCACCCACTATTTGAATAGCCTAATCAACTGGAAATCCATTTGAAACCACCATTCCTCAACATACCTTTTCAAATATTAACCTCTCTTACATTCTTTCTGCCACTAATGGCACACCTTTAGTATCTATACATATGCCTATTATTACTCATTTTTCCACTTTACCTATTTTTTCAGAACCATTTGAGATGCATCCTACTTCTACTCTCCACAAACCCATTCATCAGTATCACAACCTACTAGCTCTCCCATCCTTGTCACTTCCCCTAAACCCATCACATATGTTCCCACTTCCATCTTTTCACCCCCTACATCTTATACCTCCAAACCTTGTACTACCATTCCCTCTGTTAGTATGCATATCCCTACACCTAATGCTTCCCAGCCTACACCTATAGGTACAATCCCTGAAGGAACCATCTCACAATAGAGGAGATGGATGGCTTTGGTGAGGATGTGGTTCTCTCATTAGGGCAACGATTTTGGAGCAGAAAGGAAAATGTTGTTGTAAATAAAGGGTCCAAGAGATCCAGGGAAGTAACCTTCAAGCAGGGATCAATTCCAAATCAGATTGTGTGGAAGAGGGATTCCAATGATGTCAAACAAGAAGCTTTATAGACTACAGCTTCCATGGGGGCCTTTTCTAGAGCCAATTATGATTCAATTTCCTTGCTCAACAAGGAAATTGAGGAAAAGGAATAGGAGTTGCAGGGGTCCAAGCAAGAACAAGCTCAGGAAAATATACAGCATCAACAGGACCTGCAGGACTTGAAGAAAAAATATGAAGAGAAGATGAAACAACTCAAAGATCAGAATGATATTCTCAAGCAACAAATTGAAGAAGAAAAAAGGTTGAATGATGAGCACACTCAGAAGATTGCCACCCTGGACGAGCAACTTAAATATTCCAAATTTATATATGTTACTTCTTCATTCTCCAAATTCACAGAAGAAGAATTTAAACAATTGGCTTACAGGATTCATGATGATCTGTATCAAAGAATGGTTATTATTTTTGAAGGATTCAATGAGATGCAAGAGGCATCCAATGCACTCAAGCATAATTATGACATCCTCTATGACCACAATCGAAAGAGGACTGAAGCAACCAGGGCTTATGATACCCTGGTGGACTGGAAAAAGTATATCAAGGATAGACCTCATGATTTTCTAGTCCTGGACAAGGGTAAGCTGAAAAGGATCTAGGTTTCAATATGGACATGGGAAAAATTTTGTGATTTGGTAGAGTACATAATTCAAGATGGACAAGTGGCCTATAAAAAGAGATGGTTTTCTTCGAAAAATTTTCTAGGTTTTCTGGACCTGCAACTGATGGACCCAATTGATGAAGCCATGCCTTTGAAGCTTAAACTGGAATAGATCGAAAGTGACTTTGAGAAATATAAGGAGTGGGTCTAGGAAATCAGCCAGCTTCACCTAGACAAAATCAAGGAATGGATCAAGGCACCTCTCACATCACAGATGAGGATTGACCTTTTCCTCCGATAATGGGGAAAGGTTAAGAAAAGAGAGATCAGGTCCTTGATTTGCAAATCTGAACTGCACCTAGAACGCGCTCAGTATCAGGAAATACATGATTTTTTGGATCTATTTTCCAAGTAGAATTCTAGCCTTGGAAAATCTTGAAATTGTTATCTTATAACCCCATATTTTGGGAATATTTTATTTCGTTGTAAAATATTGTAATAATTATCCAAAGGGGAGGATGTCTCCCAAGAGAGGGACTCATGAGAGTAATTCTAAAGGACAATAGGAGAAGGAAATACCAAGGACATACCAGGGATGCTATGTAATTTTTAAATATTGTAATTTGTTATAATTTTAATAAAAGTCACATTGTTTCTTATGTCATGTTTCTGGTTATTCTTCTATCTTCTTGACAAATCGATCACAAGTTGCTTATCTATCAAACATGCTAACTTATGTATTGATGTTTCATTACAATGTTAATGTGTTGAATATGTATTGAATAAATGTCTTTATTTAATTCATATGCCATTACTTGCGACTATTGAATATTACTTTATGCACATACTGATTTTTGAATTGGTATTATTTTGATAGAACAGTTATACATATATAATACTTTGGATAAAGCAATACATTTTTCATTGTTTCAGTTTCATTCAAAGTTGGGAAAAATAGAGCAGGCATGATTTATGTTTTTATATGTTGGGTTGTTATTTCTTTTTCATAAATCATACATCTAATTGTTATACTTAAAATTATTCACAATTACTATCTCATTTTCCTTATACAGTCTATTCTAGTCTCCATTTACTTAAAAAATTTCCTAGATCTTCTATGTAGGAAGAGAAAATCCATTCGGATCTGAAAAACCTTGTGCCAATGAAGGCCTTGTATCCATAGGATTTAGTTATCCCAAACAAGCTGGGGATAGAATCATCTCTGTGTGGGATCTATTTGAATCCTTTATGGTTGGAATATCTCCTCCTGTTGATTTCCTTGTAGTTTATCCAGCAACCTACAACCCTGGTCCATCAACAAATGGTGCTAGAAGGAGGTCCATAGTTAAACATGTCAAGACACAACATAAGTAAACCTTCTCCTCCCATATCACCAATTATCACTAGAATCCATATTCAAGCTTCTATGTCTACAACACAACCTTTAGAAAGTCAGACAACAGTCCCTATCACCCATGTCTTGGAACAAGTTAATAGAAGACCATAAATCCTTTTTGTGTCACCAACTAGGGGGAGATCTCACCCTTGAAATTTTGAGAAAAAATACACATGATATAACTACAAGGGTAGAGAAAAGGACTGAAACAGTTCGAAGCCTCATATATGCCTTATCCCTAGCTCGTTCAACTGATAACTCAACTGTTAGCATAAGAACTGAAAACACCATGGAACGGGGTGTAATTCCTAAAATCAAAACATATATGTTGTTTGAACAGACATAACATCCTCAAGCAGATATACATGCCAACATATAGTCTGGTGGACCACCACCTACACCACTTGCTTCATCTTCATATTCGTTTGAGGACTCCTCGAATAGTAAAACATCTTCATATCCTTCTTCGTCCAAAGAAGGACCAATGGTTGAGCAACTAAACAGACCCTGGATAGACTAGGATGTAGTCTTTGTCCCTGGAAAACAACAAAAATTTCCTAGGATTCCTGAGAAGTGGATCCCAAATTTCAATCCAGAAGAAATATCCCCTACTGAGGATCACATTAAAACATTTATGCAAGCCATTTGATTAAGAAACGTAGTACATGAGGACGTGGTATGCATATTATTTCCCTATTCCTTCGAGGGACAAGATTCTAGTAGGTACTTTTCCTTGGATTAGGGGTCCATAAACTCTTGGGATCAGTTTAATAATTTGTTTCTCCAAAATTTTGGGGATTACAGCACCCCTGAAGATATAGTAATGGATATATCATCTTTGAGAATAAAGGGAAAAGAGATAGTGAAGTATTTTAACCAGAGGTTTTCTTGTCTGAAGAATAGTATTCCTACCAATGTTCTTCCTGTGGAAGAGATATTGGTTGCTTACTATATTAAGGGTCTTCCTACTCCCATAGATATGTGGATTAAAAGGGCACACAAAACTACTCTACAGGAAGCTTTTTCAGAAGCTATCTTAGTGGAGAAAGACATTTTCTGCCTAAAAGACAACCTAGATGTACAATCATATCAACCTTCTAAATCTAGGAGGAGGTGAGAAAACATTCCCAAACCCTCAAAAAACAAGGATCCTTAAGATATGGACAACATGAATAAGCTACTGCAAAATATTTCCAATGACATGGTAGATCTCAAGAGAAGTAACACTAAAAACCAAGCCAATAACAGAAGTTTGGAAAGACCAACTTTTAGGATGCCTTACCAGCCTCCTCAGAATCAAACTCCTCCAAATATTGATAAGACTCTAAAACTCTAATGAGATTTAATCTATCTTCAAGGCCCTAACTTTTGGACCCCAAACTACCCATAATGACAGTAGAGACAGTTCTCAAGGAGCTACATATTATATACATCCCGATCAAGAACAAGATCAACACCTAAACACTATTAATTGTTTTTTAGAACTGCCAATGGCAGAAGAAGAAAATCAATCTGAAACCATATTTGATCTACAACACTCTTATAACACCAGGAGTAAAGGCCAAACATCATAGAGAACTCCACCATCAGCATCCACTTCTAATGTAGGTAAAGCATCAACTCCGAAAGAAAGGGTAATTCCTGAAATTGAATACAAGTTGGTTGATTATCTAAAAAGGCTAAAGCTAATATTTCTTTATTTTGACTTCTTAAAATGCCTTCTATAAGGGAAAAATTGTCGAAGAATATGATTTTGAATAAATATAGAGAAATTCAAAATAATACTTTAGAATCATGTGGAGATCCTGATAGCCATAAGTCTAGTATGAAAAGGGACCCACCTTTCTTACTTACTGTTGGGCTCTGATCTATCAGTGTTAATCAGAACTTGAATTTAAAATCAATCCGGGTTTGTGAACTTCGAGACACATCCAAGTTTAGGACAGAGAAGCTGGACTCATTTAGAATTTAGCTATCTGTAATTAAATCTACTGACAGAAACTAAGATACTGCAGCTCACAGAGACAAAATCCTCTTACAAGGGTAATTTCATTGTTTCCTTTGTTAAGCGTACAGTAATTGGTTTTGTGAAAACATAAAAGACTGAGGTAAAAATTAATTAAACAACGAATTTATAAATCCTAGGATCAAACTGCAAAATTCCAACAGCGTTGAAGACACATTCACCAATCAAGATCTCTTACAAGACAACATTCATAATCTGTAAATGTTCTTTATCATCTCACTATCAAATAAACAGCATTTAACAATACACAGAGTTCGTGGTCTGAACTATTTGATATCCTCAGCATTTATCCAATGAAGAACAGCGTTTTCCCAATATTTCCGGTGATATACAGCATGATAGAAATTGTAATTTAAACCATGAATTGAAAGAACAGAGCATTAATAAAATCAATTGAACACTTAACTGAATTTGTTTTGCAATCTATAAACTAAATCTACCAGAAAACACATACCAATGGCTCGATTAAAGGATTTGCACCAAGTTGAAATCGCT
>LPNX010334389.1:1402085-1431535 GCA_001517045.1 Pseudotsuga menziesii | reverse complement strand
ATATTATTTGTATCTTGTGCATGGTTTATATATCTAAATGGCACTCATAATTATATATTTTTATATGTTCAAATCAATCAGGTAAGTACCAAGTTAAAAATATGATTGTATATATCGAACCTATTATAAACGAGCTACTAAACTTATGGAATGGAATCACTATGTATGGCGTATATAGACCAATATGACAAAGAAAATTTCAAATCCATGTGATGCTTATATGGACAATACACGATGCCCCGGGGTTAACCCATTTTTGTGGTTTGTATTTATAAGTTCCACTTTAATTGCATTTAATTTTATGAACTACTTAATATAGTACTATGCACGCATGTTTTTTTAAATATTTCGTTCATTTTATATATAATTATAATTGACATAGATATTCCATCTCTTTGTGTAGGTCTTCAGACAAAGGGAAAATTTGCATGTCTAGTTTGTGGTCCTAAGATCAAATCTCATCACTCAAAAAGGTTAAGAAATGAGGTTTTTGATAAGTATAGGCATTTCCTCTCTAAGAATCACACGTATCGAACAACCAAAAAAAAAATTATTCAATGGGAAGCAAGAGTCTGCATTAAAACTACAAAGAAGGACACCTCGCCTATGGAAGTTGCAATATAATAGAAATCGTTAAGCTGGTACGTATGAATCATCATATATGAAATGTTATGTATTTTTTTTATTGTGTGTTGTTTACTATAATTGACATTGATTTCTGTAATTTATTTATAAACTATGATTCATGATGTCCTTCGTGATCATGAAGGCATTAATGGGCTTCCACGAGCAATGAAAAATTATCCTAAACAATTCAGCAGGTTTCCCTACTATGAGCACCTACAAATTTCTCATATGTTTGATCTAATGCATATCGAAAAGAATGTGACTGAAACATTATGGCGAATATTGGATGGAAGGAGTGAGAAAGAAAGAATTGTCAAAATTTGCAAAGACATGCATGAAGGCAACCATCCAATGAATGAAATCATTCAATTTCATTGCAATAGAGACCAAATTAATATAAAATCACTTCCATGGATGTTAACAGAGCAGAAAAGTAATGTTGTAAAAGAATTCATGCAAAAAATTAAATTTCCCACTGGATTTTGTGTTAACATGAAGAATATCATAACAAAGAAAGGTGATTCTGTGGGGGTGGAAATGCATGAGTGGCATATCTTCATGAAGGTAATTATTATGGTATCCATATAATTATTTTTTGTATTCCAGTGCATATTGTCGTTATTTTGTTTGTCTACTCTTTGTTTAAAAAATGATGTGGTTTGTATATTGTTACAGTATGTTCTACCTCTCTCTCTCCCAGACAACTTCGACAACAATGTGAAACAAGTTATATATAATATTGGGATATACATGAGGTAAGTAGCGATTTTTTTCATGTGCTTAGTGTTTGTTTAATTCATCATAGAACTTATATTTTATTTCTGTGCACTAATTCATATTATGTAATATAATGTTGTTTTTGTTAAATCTTGTTATTGGTTTGTGTCACTTGTAGATGGTTGTCGTCTAAAGAAATCCATAAATAATATATAAAATATTGGAGGAGAGAACTTCCTCATCTCATGTGTGAAATGCAGAAGCAACTACCTTCAGTATTTTTCAATGTACAGGAACACTACCTCATACACCAAGTCAAGGAGATTGAATTGTGTGGATCTGTGCACTCAAGTTCCACGTGGATGGTTGATAGAAACTTGAAATTTATGAAGGGTTTGGTTAGACAACGAGCACGTGTTGAGGGTTCTATAATGGAGGGATATACGATATACTAAAACATGTTGTATATTAGTGCATATCTTCCTAATTTAGCGTCAAAACGCAATTAACATCGCATATGTGATCCGGACTCCAATAAAAAAATTGAAGGGGAGTACCTGAAGGGGAAAGGTAGATTGAGGAAGGTGAAAGTTAATTATTAGTTAGTATATATTAATTAATATAATACATTTCACTGTTTATTTTTATGTATATATATCATACATATTCTATTTTTCTATTCAATATATTGCATCAATTAAGAGTGTATACTTTGTTAAGATAATTTACATTTGTATTGAATTTTAATTTTTATTGTCACTAGTACATGTGGACATTTTTCCCACAGACTTTCATTGCTATTGAAACACTTGTGCATTGCTATAGCGAGGAAAATGGCCCCTTCTTTTTGTGGCAAAACTTTCATCGCTATAGCTAGCAACACTTTCCACATTTTGTTGCAATAGCGACGAATGGCACGTGTCGCAACTGCAACGAAACAATGGCTACTACTATGACAGAGCGGTGTCTCTATTGCGACGATAATTTACTGATGAAGGCTTGACTAGTCACTATAGCAACGCAAGGCAATGTTTTTAAAAAAATGAGAAATTTTTTTGTAACGATGCTTTCGTTGATTTAGCGACAGAGCTTCGTTAGTATAGTGATGAAGTGTTCGTCGCTCTAGTGATGGAAAGAAAAGTTTTTTTTTAAATAAATTTTTACGACGAAGCCTTCGTTGGTTTAGTGACGAAACTTCCTTGGTGTAGCGACGAAGTGTGCGTCGCTATAGCGACGGTAGGCAAAAAAATATAAAAAAAAAAATTCCAAAGAACTTACTACACTAGCGACAAAGCTGTCCGTCGCTAATAGTCCAGTTCTCAGTTATCGGTGACATTGTTTTCTACTGCAGTCTTTAAGTTGCCAAAATCCACAATGTATTTACTGTGAATTTTTAATCATGCTCAAAAATTGGCGATCACTACTTATTGGCAACAAAGGACAAGTATTCTAGTCCTTAAGGAAGTACTCATCATTACAATAGCACTTGATGCCTGAAACAAGTTCTATGGATTTTCCACACTTCATGTATCTTTATTATTTAATATCTTGTATTTGTCATATGCAGTGATTTTCCATATTGGTAGTCCCGACCAATAGAAAACTAAATCAAGGAAGTGAATAGGGGGCAAAAAAGTTATACTTCCCGAGTTTTAGTAATAGCACAAAATTATTCATAAAGCGACAACAACAACTACCAGTAAGAGCATCATTTCAAACATAGAACGTCCCAAAAAGCCATAAAAGTCTCAATTGCAGAAAATGGACTCCATAATCAAATTGTTCTCAATTTTTAACAAATAAATTAACCTTCTTTCATTTTGTTTCATTTTAAATTATTATAATGATAAAATATTTAATCAAAATGATTTAAATAATTTAATCAAACGATTTTGATACAATTCCCAATAAAATAATCAATCATTTTAAAATTTAATAAAACAAAATTATTTACATATTTTTATCTCGTCACTATCAGTCAGTATCAAAAGATTTATTTATACTCAAAATAACAAACAATTCTCAAACTTATCATAAGAGCAATAGCTAAAAAAAATCCATGAGGGTTAACAAAAAGAGTTGTAACCTTTCTTTCTTTATGGTGGTTACTATGTTAATAGCTTTCTTTAATTAAAATAATCACATCAGCTTTAATTTAATAGCTTTTTTTAATTAAAATAATCACATCAACGTTAAAGTAATAAGATTCATAAATTAATAATGTCCAAAGATTTTAATGTTTATTTTAATTTTATTTTTAAAGAAAATTTATCCAAATCTATAATTATTCAAACTTTAAAGTTATTTACAATTTTTCAGTACATTAATATCCATATATAATGTAAAAAATCATAAATTAATACATATTTAACTTATATAAAATAAGTACTATACTTATATATTTAGAGACTTTTCTTTTCACCTACTAAACATAAAATAGAAGGTAAATGAATATATTGTTAAGACACTCCAAGTCAATCATCATTATCATGTCTCACAACTTCAACAAATGCCTCAGAACAAACACAATATAGAAATATAAAAACAATCAACAACATGTACACTGAACCAAATTTCATTTACCATCCATGGCCAAGTTACTAAGTGTAATCGTGCTATGTGACCATCACAAAACAAATATTGATCTTCAGTGCTCTACATTGGTAAAAATGGAATGGTAATCAAGATGTCGCCGAAATCAAGAACGTGGTAATTAAAATTTAAGATGTTGTCGAAACTTCTAATATCCAAGAAGCTCAGGGAAACATGCTCCTGAATATCCAGCAACACAATTCTAATATCCAAGAAGCTCAGGGAAACATGCTCCTGAATATCCAGCAACACTTTATTTTAAAGTGTTGGCTAGTTTTTTCACAGAAAAGAAAGAAAAGGGAGTAAACTTTCTACCCAACCATTTGCACTGATCAGATGACTATTGCTGGTCATCTGATCGGTGCAAGTGGTCGAGTAAAAAGTTTACTCCAAAGAAAAATATTATTGGAGTTTCTTCCCAAATTTACGATTGTTGACCAGGAGTTATGTGTTTGTCTTCCCTACTTCATAAGTACAATGGTAAAAATGGACTGTAAGTATCAGTTCTTAGGGAATTGTTAAAATTATACTCAGTCCTTGCAAAAGAACAGAAATTAAAATGTTGCTAAAACTTCTTGAGGGATCTCCATGATCCATTGAGCTTGAATCGAGAATTCTTGTTCCTTGTAAGGGCAAGTACCCTGCATATGGGTGTCTTTTGCCCCCTTTCTATCCTCTAGACCATCTTCTTTGCCTTTTGCATAGAGATTCCCACACAACAAATTTGAATCCCAGTCTCTTTGTCTCGGTAGATGTCATTTATTCTCACCGGATTCAGAATAAATACTCGAGTCACCATTGTTCACGAATCTGCCATTGATACTCGAAACAGGGAAATAATAAGTTTCCAATTCGGCTTCGTCACTAGATGTTTGATGACAGCTGCCAGAAACGTTGAGCTTTGACCATATATCTCCAAATCCAGAACGACCAATTCTAGGAATTGCAAATTCATCTGGTTAATAAATATGTTCTCCATCATGCAAACACTCTTTCAAGCTTCCAACTGCAGAAAAAATAGGAGAAGTTGGAATAATGCTATCCCCGGAATCATTCAGCTTAGCTCTTACTTGGATTCTTTTTTTACTTATCTGTAGGGATTGATCCTTTTCTGAATTTTCCTCTACCATATTAGTGCTTCTTATATTTTTCTCTACATTGTGATTGTTTGTCTGACTGACATTGTTTTGTGAAACTGTATGTGCAATGCCATTGTTGTTTTTTGCAACTGTCATCTGAATGTCATTTTTTTCTTGACTGTTTGCATCATCTTTCATGTCCCTTATCTCAAAATATGGCGAGAGAACAGAGAAATTTAGAGTGGTATCATCCTCATCCTTTGAGTCCTCTTTCTAATCAATAGTAATTGGAGCCATGTTTCTTCCCTGGTGGGGAAGTTGTGTCCATGAAGAGAGGCTAGTGAGTGATGTCGATCCTAAATAACAAAAGATAATTTTAGACTTTCTATCCCATTGGGGCCTCTTGCAGCTTCTGGCAAGAAAGGCATCATATTCCTCAACTGTATGTAAATTTTCCAGAGATTTGGATCTCCTTATAAGATTTCTAGGCAGACTCTGGTCAATCAGTTCCTGCCACATATCATCACGGTTCAAAGAAAGTGTATCCCTTTCTGTCTCCATCTCCTGAGAAACACGACATGTTTCTTCATCATCCAGACCTTCCATAAGATCCCATGTATTAATAACTTCGATTTTGTCCTCCTCGTTAGGTTTGTTTTTTTCTGATTGTCTCTCTGTAGCTTTGTGTTCTTCCCATATTTTGTGTTTCCACAAAATATCTGATTGCAGATCCAAGTCTACTTTAACATGGGTTTCCACACCCATAAGCCTTTCACCTGTAAATGTTTGAAATTATGAATCAGATTATGTTTATGGCAAGCTGAAAATTTGAAGATGAAGATGAAGAAAAAACTCACCAGGGAATAAAAATGTCAAAAAATTAAGACTAGAAAAACCAGCCTCACACATTTAATAGTTCTACAATCTGATAGAGTACATCACTTAGATTGCAAGGAAAAGATAAACACCCTACTTTCAGAAAGAAACAAAGAGTTCAATCAAGTGGCCAAAAGCAAAGCAGGAATAAGGCTCACCTTCATTATCTTTGATGATGAAAGGAAGTCTATTTTCTAGCTCAGATGTAGGAATGAATTTCTTAGCAACATTATTGATTTTTCAAATCAGAGCTATGAATTTATTATGGTTGTTTGTAAGGAGCAACTCCTCTATTACCCAAGGAAGTGGCCTGCTTAGTTTCCTTTGGAGGATATTTACTCTAGCAACCTTCTTGGAAGATCCGCAACCCATTTCAAGAATATCAACACGTCTACTGGCCTCTTTGATTGATTTCTCTGTGACAAAAATCAGAAGATAACCTGCTTGACAAGGTTTTATACTCTTAAAAAGACACAAAGTGCAAGATCTCACTCGGTAATAAAAAAAATATTTATTTGCAGAGTGAACATATTCTGGTGGTAGACATAAATCCTAGAGAAAATGATTGAAAATGCAAATGCGTTCATCAATTGTACTCAACCATTACTACTAATTATAGCTTTTGAGTGGTTCCCTTCTACTTTAATGACATGTTTTGCGCATGAAGCTTAGTGCCTCGACCTTAAATTCTGGTTTATGTGAAACAAAGAAACAGACCGTCTATGGCTTCTTAACGAATAAAGGATTGTGTTCATACGCTCCCTGAAATACGGCTAACAGTAGTATTTCAAGGTAGTCAGATATGGAATGCTAGGTCTGCAACAGCAATTTCTGTTGAAAACCAATCCTAAAATTCTTTGACAAATGACCCTCCTCTATCGTGAGCGATCATTCCGTGACATCAACCAAACTCTGTATCGTACATAGCAAGTTAATGAATCTAGTAGCGTCTATAACACGTGATGGCTTTTAATGCTATGAAATCTTGAAACACTGAAACTATAATCTCACCTTAAGCTCTTCAAGTGAAAATCCTCTCCCTGCACGAACTTTCATGTTGTATTTTTGGGTTTGTCCATGTACAATTGATCGAAGGGGGCCGATAGTGGGGCCTAGAAAGATCTTTGCAGTCTTTTTTTGATGGGCTGTACAAGATGGTAAAAAACATAGGTAAGAAATAAGTATTGAAGAGACAATTACCATTACCAATAAGCATGTTTTGTGTCATTACCAATATCCAAAATATATTTGTTAGCTTTGAATAGTATGTTGCTATAGAGAATGGATTTGAACCTGTGACCTCCAAAGAGAAAACACAAACCTTTAACCATTCGTCCCACTAAGGCTTTACAAAATGTTGGCACACTTGCCATAAATTAACACTTAAGCTCCTAAACTAGACAAGCCAGGGTGAATCATTGACAATGCATCCACTGTTGGGATAAGGATCAAACATTTGGAGTTGTTAGTGAGATATTTAAGTGAAATCCGAATATTAACCATAGTTAGCTATTGCAAGCAGCACCTGCTTGGCAACAATTAATACAAAATTCTCAGGAGATTGTTTCATTTATTCCAATACAAATAAATTAACTAGTTCTTACCACATATAATGCTTCAAGCTTTGAATTACTGCGAAGTATTTCGAGCACAGTCATATATGTTTCTTAGAGAAACTTAAACCACGGGGTAACCAGCTCACGATTATTGATGTAATTGTAACTTCAGAATGTATTCACTTGTATATCTTATGTATTGTACCCCGATGTTTATTCTAGGATGTGTTTGTAATGTAATTGAGCCATGTCATACCCAGATGTTCCGATCAGGAGTTTCTATAATGTAAACAAGTCATGTCAAGTCATTGTGGGTAACCCTCCCATTGATCAAGGGTTAAAGTCCCCGCAGTTCCGGGGCCCTAGGGTTATTAGACTCTCCTAGTGAAGTAGGTCCTAATGAGTTATTGTCAAGTTGGGAATTAGTATAAATAGAGAGTGAGCCTCTCTATTTATCATACACTCACTCACACTTAGTTGTAGCGCATAGCTAAGGGAGAAGAAGTTGTTGGGGCTAGAAAGAAATAGACTACTGCTCTCGAGAGATCATCTTGCTCTTTTGGGGCTTTACTTTTGGTGTCGATTCTATCTATGAGGAAGTTGCGGGGTTTTCTCCATTTATGGTTTCCCCGAGAAAAAACAGTATGTTCATTGTCTCTTGTGTTTGATTGTTGTACTTGTTATTCTCTCAGTTAAAGATCCTAACATATTGCTAGCTTGAATGATAAAATTATAACATGGTATCAGAGCTAACCTGAGAAGAAGACATTGTGCAGCCACGAAAACTATGGCTTCCTACTTTTTGGATCTCTCTCCACATATTTTCAGCAAAAGAAGTTTGGACTAACTCTCCTCCCTAGGGCGCATCTTTCTGTCGAAGCAGAATTTGATTCTGAACATTTTCAGTTTTTGACCCGACACTACTACCAAAAATTAGGGATTTCCACAGAAGTGGAATTTTTGAGTGAGCCCAGGCCTGGATTGATCTCCTCCTCAAAATCGAAGTTTAGAGATCAAGATCAAAGCATTTGGTTGAACAGAACTCTGGAAAAGTCAAACCCTAATCTGCTCCTGAATCAGCACTGCAGAAATTCAGCTTCAGATCCAGTTCCGACATCTTGACCTGCTAGATCTAAATATTTTGTATTTCCATTTGAGGTTCTCAGTTAAGATGTCTCACCATACCAAGCTTGATGAAAAGCTTGGGGGAGCTAATAACTTCCGAGCTTGGAAGTATAGGATCTCCCTGGTCCTGGAAGAAAATGAGTTGGACTCCTACATCAATGAGGAGGTTCCAGTTCCAAAGGGAGATGAAGCTAAGGCCTTAGACAAGAAGAAGTTGGTTATGGATAAAAGCGTTATTGCTGATTCAATCAAGGATCACCTCATACCACAGGTGTCCTCCCTAAAGACACCTAAATCTATGTTTGATGCCCTAACCAAATTGTTTGAAGGAAAGAACATAAACTGGAAGATGACTTTGAGGAACCAGTTGAAGAATGTGAAGATTCGGAATGCAGAGACCATACAGTCTTACTTCACAAGGGTCTCCCAGATCAAAGAACAACTTGAAGCAGTGGATGAACAAGTGGAGAATGCAGAGATTGTAATGACCACCTTAAATGGTCTCCCTAGGACATGGGACTCTTTCATTCAAGAGATCTGTACCAGAAAGAAGTTAGTCAAGTTCAGCAGACTATGGGAAGAATGATCACAAGAAGAAGCTCAGATAACAGCTCGAGAAGAAAAGATGGGAAGTGAAGATCAAGCTCTCACAGTTCAATCCAAGAAAAACAGAAGGGACCATCATCATCATTCTAAAGGTAAGCACTCTTCCTCCAAGAAAACTCAACTCAGATGTTATACTTGTGATGAAATAGGACACTATGCCAAAGATTGTCCTAGAAATAAAAGATACTCTCACAAGAAGAAAAGCAACAAGAGAAGACATCATGCTCATGTTGCATAAGATGATGAACCTTCCACAAAGAGAAACAAGCAAGAAAGTGATGAAGAATATGTTTTGATTTCTGCTCTCATGCGAAACATCACACATGGAAGCAATGATTGGCTTATAGACAGTGGGGCTTCCAAACATATGACAGGATTTAAAGAGTCTTTTGTGAGACTATCAAAACATGAATCACCCCACAAGGTGAAACTTGGAGATGACTATCAGTATTCAATAAAAGGTAGTGGGGAATCCTCTTATAAGCTAGACTCTGGAAAGTCTATGAAGATGAAAAATGTATTGTTTGTACCAGGACTTAAGAAGAACCTCCTCTCCATATTTGCATTAGATGCAAAAGGCATGAGGGTTGCATTTGTAGATGGTCGAGTTCTCATGTGGCCAAATGGAAAGACTTTTGATGATGCAGTAGTGATTGGGGAACAAGAGGGAGGCCTATACAAATTGAAGGGCCATTTAGAACAAGACTTGGTCCATGACATAGTAGAGCCAAATGAACTTTGGCATAAAAGGATTGCACATGTGCACTACAGAGCACTACCACTTGCAAGCAAAGTTGTTGAAGGTCTTCTAGAAATTCAGGCAAAACCTCACAGAGTCTGCAAAGAATGTGCAAAAGGAAAGAACACAAAGAAGACATTTCCAAGTAGCGAGAGCAAGGAGAAAGGAATCTTTGAAATCATTCACTCCGATGTATGCGGTCCAATGTCATCAAGTTCATTAAGCGGGTATGTATATTATGTTTTTTTTATTGATGATTTTTCTAGGAAGACATGGATTTACTTCATGAAGAACAAAGATGAAGCATTCAGAAAGTTCAAGGAATTCAAAGCCTTGATTGAGAACCACACTGAAGAGAAGATCAAGACTTTTCGATCAGATAATGGCAGAGAATTCACATCAAATGAATTCAAAGAATTATGCAAAGATTCAGAGATTAAGAGAGAGTTAACCACTCCATATAATCCACAACAGAATGGAGTTGCAGAAAGGAAGAATAGAACGATCATGGAAGCTGCAAGGGCTATGCTTCATGATCAAGATCTTCCCATGCATCTATGGGCAGAAGCTACCAGACATTAGAGGAAATTTGGGGTCTAAAATGGGCCTTACAAGAAAACGTGCCAAAATAAGTTTTTGTGAGTTGGAATTCAAGAACCAATAGAATTTCAATAAAATAAGTCAACCATAATGGTTGAATTGACATATTTGTCATTAAAAAAAACTACTTTTTTGGTTTGTATTTTCGACATATCTCCCTGTGTTTTTACTCAAATTTCGATTGGGAGAGCTCGTTGGATGCGGAATTTGATTCCGCATCCAACGAGTATATCATCATCACATTTTTTCAGGTATTTCTTGTTTTTGGGGTAGCAGAGTCCGTCAAAAGTATGTAGTGTGGGTACTCGTTGGATGCGGAATCAAATTTCGCATCCAACGAGCTCTCCCGATCGAAATTTGAGTAAAAACACAGGGATATATGTCGAAAATACGAACACAAAAAGTAGTTTTTTTCTTTCTTCCTCCAAAATTAATCAATATTATTTTATTATTTTAACTATTATTTTATTATTTTCGTTAGGAGGTCCATTTTAGACCCCAAAATTCCTCTAATGACAGCGGTATATGTACAAAACCGTACTCCACATAGAGTACTCGAAAACAAGAAACCTGATGAAGTATTTTCCGGCAAGAAACCAGAAGTCAGCGATCTCATAATATTCGGTTGTCCAGTGTACATACACATTCCAAAAGAAAAGAGGACAAAGTTAGATCCTTCAGGAAAGAAGGGTATATTTGTGGGATACTCTGAAGCTCAAAGGCTTACAGAATATACTTCCCAGGATTCAAGAAGATCAACATCAGCAGGGATGTAACATTTGACGAAGACTCAGCTTACAACAAATCCAGAAAGAGGCCTGTTGAAGAACCTGAAGAAACAGAAGCACCTAGAATTCATGACACAACCATGAACGAAGAAAGTCAAGTAGAAGATCAAGAATTATAAGAATCTCAAGAACATGTAGATCCACCTCAGAGAAGAATCCTCATAAGAGGAAACCTGCTTGGGTACGAGAAGCTATCCAAGGTGCAGAAAGGTATGGGGCTCCAGAAGAGAATCATAGAGAAAGAAAGAGGACCAAATCCTACTCAGGGTATGTAGCTTTATTATGTGATTTCATCGATAAAGAACCTTCCAACTATGAATAAGCGACAGAAAGAAAAGAATGGAAGGATTCCATGATCGAAGAATATCAATCGATCATGAAGAATGATGTTTGGGATATTGTCCCAAGACCAGAAGGAAAGTCTGTTGTAACTTCCAAATGGGTCTACAATATCAAGCATGCTGCAAAAGGAGGCATAGAAAAATATAAAGCAAGATTTGTGGCTCGTGGCTTCTCCCAGAAAGAAGGAATAGATTATGAAGAAACTTTTCCACCTATAGCCAGATACACTTCCATTAGATCAGTACTTGCTCGGGCTGCAGTAATGAAATGGAAGATACACCAAATGGATGTCAAGACTACTTTCTTGAATGGTGTAGTGGAAGAGAAAGTATATGTGGAACAGCCACTCGGTTTTGAGACACATGACAGGGAGTTTCATGTGTGTAGATTGAAGAAATCCCTATACGGTTTGAAACAGGCACCCAAGACATGGTACGGCAGAATTGACAACTTTATATCCAGTTTGGGCTTTACTAAGAGTAAAGCAGATTCCAACCTTTACTACAAGGTTGAAGATGTCACCCCAATGATTCTCCTACTGTATGTAGATGATCTATTTCTAACAGGTATGGATGGGTTGATTGCTGATATGAAGAGGAAGTTTGTTGTCGATTTCGAAATGAAGGACTTGGGTATGATGCATTATTTTCTAGGCATGGAGGTGTGGCAGAATGCAGATGGAATTTCCCTAGGGAAACGGAAATATACAGTAGATATCCTGAAGAGGTTTAGGATGATGGACTACAAGGCCATGACCACACCAATGGAATCAAACCTGAAGCTATTGAGTGATGCTTCATCAGAAGCGGTTGATGCTACGATGTATCGTCAGATTATTGGGTCCTTGATGTACCTAACAAACACGAGACTAGATATTTGATTTGTTGTGAACACCTTGAGCCAGTTCCTAACAGATAAGAGACATGTTCACTTGATTGTTGCAAAGCATATTCTGAGGTACCTGAAGGGTACAGTTGATTATGGGCTCAAGTATGAGGAAAAACAAAAGATTGGCGTGGAGGCTTATGTTGATTCAAATTGGGAAGGTAGTGCCATCGATAGGAAGAGCACTTCGGGGTGTTGCTTCAGTATGGGATCAGGTGTGATCTCTTGGTTTAGCAAGAAGCAATCCTGTGTGGCACTGAGTACAGCTGAAGCAGAGTATGTCGCAGCTTGTTCAGCTAGTTGTGAGGCAATATGGCTGAGGAAGCTACTGTCTGATTTATTTGATCTCCAGTTAGATTCTACTTGTATATACTGCGACAACCATAGTTGTGTGAAGTTTTCGGAGAACCCGGTGTTCCATGAAAAATCAAAGCATATCGAGATCAAGTATCACTATATCAAGGATATGGTGCAAAGAGGAGCAGTAAAGCTACAGTATGTTGCGACGGATGAACAGATAGTTGATGTGTTGACGAAACTATTGGCCAGAGTGAAGTTTGAGTACTTCAGGGAGAAGCTTGGTGTTCTCCAGATCGAGGTTCCCTCCAAGGGGAAGTGATGAGTCTGCGAGCCATTTTGACATGGTGAGAGGATTAGGTTCCTTCCATGGTAAGATATAAGGGATGAGCCATTTTGTCATAGTGAGAGGATTGGTTCCTTCCATTTCAGATATGAGTGTTGAGCCATTCTAATATGACTGTAGGATTGGTTCCTACATTATCAGATATAAGGGTTGTTTCCATTCTCTGAATGGAGGTACCTGGTCAATTACCAGGAATACTCAGTCTAGGACTAAGGGCCATTCTGATATGACTGTGGGATGTAGTCTCACATGATCAGATATAAGTGCAGGGCCATTCTGATGTGATTGAGGGATATGTTCCCACTTGATCAAATATAAGGGTTGTTGACATTCTCTGAATGGAGGCACCTAGTCAGTTACCAGGAACCCTCGGTCTGGGACTGAGAACCTTTCTAATGAGTCAAGGTCAGATGGAAGGGCTATGCCATTCTGACATGGTGAGAGGATTAAGTTCCTTCCATGGTCAGACGTAAGGGCTATGCCATTCTGACATGGTGAGAGGATTAAGTTCCTTCCATGGTTAGATGTGAGGGTTGGGCCATTCTAACATGATGGTGGATGTGTTCCTCTTATGGTCAGATGTGAGTGTTGGGCGTTCCTTTTTGACGAGTCAAGGTCAGGGGGTAAAACTATTCTAAGCAATATGATGCTCGTACAGTGGCAAGAAAAATAAATGAAGCAGGACAAGCTAGAGTTCCTTGTGCATTGGTGGCATCTGCAGCTGGGAGTCTCTGTGAACCAGTTCCTTTCCATATTTGCTTTGAGGAATGTAGATTTCAGGTAAGAGTTCTTTGCAATTACCAAGGCCAGCAAGAGCAAGAGAAACATGAAACTTTGAATCTTGAAAGGCATTCCTCAGAGAGAGAGGCATAATTATTTCAAATTTTGGATTTGTACTAATCAGAAACACTGTTCAGAAAGGGTATTGCTTAATTCTTCTACCTTGTCATGGTAGGTAGAGGGATTTTGCATCTATGTTTTTTTCAGGGAAAAGCAAACAGCTAAATAAATTTACGGTAGTTGATTTCCACTCATGGCCCTGTAACACCCCGGTTTTGACCCCGTTGCATTAGATGTATATGATGTATATATTGTAAATGATCATGGTGCGGAGCTAAAGGCCAAGGCCCCACCATTGATTGGTTATGCTATGTTTCGGATTCAAATTGTCACCGATGGTATATCGGGGCGTGCGGCATACATATTGAGTTTTGTCATCATCTAAATATACATCTTTAATTAAATGAACCCAACCAGCTACGCTCACTGCAACCATAATGAAAAGGGCATGATTTTCACAAGGATAAGGGTGGGGAATGGGAGAAAAATCCATGTGTCATCCTTCCCTTGTCTTATCCAACCACCACCATTAAAATTAAACTGAGTAGTTGGGGCAGTTAGGGCTGGGAGTGGAGTGTGGCAGGACTGGCAGTCCTTGCCCACACGCACACTCCACCAACGGATTGAACCTCACATTGGGAAGAGGAATGACTACTACGCATTCTCGTCGTTGTCTGTTCATCCACACGCATAGGCGGAGCTGTTCATCCTCACACAGGGACCATTGTCTGTTCATTATTCTCACGCACGGGATTTTTCCTGGTTTTGACTCACACAGCGAGCTGGGAGCCGTGCTCTTTCATTTATGATTTTCTTGTGAAGGGTCATTCATGTTTTCGGCTATATGATCTCCTTACAGACTGGTATGGTCGTGTAATTTTTTGTCATTTCGATGTTGAGATTGGGACCATTGTTCTTCCCGTGAGTTATGGTTGCTGCCATTCGCCTCAAGATTCATTGTGTTGTTGCGTTCTCCCTTACGTTGTGATTGTTGCAGTCTTCTTTACATTTTGGGGACGGGAGTCTGTTCATTTTCATGCATAGGCATCCATTCTGTTTGGTCTCACACAGCCAAGAGGGGAGCCGCTTATCAGTTGTCATTCACGTTATTCCACAGAGTGGAATCGGAACGGGCTGTTGTTTTCCCCATGTTGTGAGTTGTGTATGCTGTTACATTTTGGGACTGTTGAAATTTGCCTGGGAGTCGTTTTGGCCACGATAGGGCCAAGAACGACTCAGGAGTCGTTTTTCCCTATTAAGCTGTGATTACTGATTGATTGCATGAGTGCAATGGTTGGTCTTCGGACTGTGTTTGGAGCAGGGATGGGGGCTTGGGTTGCTTGATAAACCTGGTGTGTTTGGAAACCACACAGACAGAGCTAGAGGGTTGGCTTTCTTCTCCACAACCCCTGAATAGCACTGGAAGGGAAGGTAGGACCTGAGGAACTGTGTAGCAGAGAAGGGACTGATTCCTTGTGTTGGGTGTGTGTGGGTGTCTTAGAAGTCAGGCTAGTTCTGGTGTAGGTGTTCCTAACTCTGTAATGAGCTCACCAGCTTAGCATTTAGCCTTTCCTGACTCCTTAATGGCCTGATAAACCTGACCATGTTGGCTTGGCTATCTTGTTGATGGCCTGATAAACCCAAGTGTGTTGGCTTGGCTGTGTTTTGTGTGTATCCCTGGCTATGTGTAAGACTGCTTGTTCCTTATTCCTTGGAGAATCATGCCCAGCTCGGAGGTGGCAACGTTGCTAAGAGATTAAGGAGCACGCTGGCCTATGGTTGGGTGGAACGTTGCAGCGACGTAGCTGGTTGCAGACGAGTTCTTCATAAGATAAGTAACCTTGTCTATTTTACTTCTAAAATCATATTTCTGTTAATGATTATGATGAACATGTAGAATTCTTGTAGGAACGTATGTTTGCTTCCACTGTGTATGATAAATAATTGCATCTGTGTATGTTCTACTTCAAAGCATTCGGTCTCAGCATTTCATATGAATTTGCATGTTCATGGGGCTGGTAGCCCGGATGGTTAACGCCATGGTAGCGTCCTCTTTGTCGATCGAAGGGTCGAGGACGTTACAGGCCCCAGCATTTTCTAGAAAAGAAAAAACAAGTTGGACCTGCTCCAGCTGCAATAGTTTGGGTGCAAAAAGAAGTGGATAACACTCTAGATCCCCTGAATATGAATCGACTTTTAGAGGATGGTGAGTTTTGAAATCGAAATTTTATTTATGTACACAAATTATTAAAGTATGTCACTGGGACTAAAGGGTTCTAACTTCTAATCTCTTGACATCAAAATTTTATTAATGTCCACAAGCTACTAAAGTAGGTCACTGGAACTTAGGAGTTCAAAGCTCTGAACATAGAAATTTTATTAATGTCTAAGTCATTGGGACTCAAGACTACTAATCTATTGAGGGTTCCAACTAAAATTACAGTTTAGTGCTGGGAATTTATGATACTCGATAGCATTTTGGCCTAATATCTTGTTTTTATTGATAGTAAGCTCTTGAGAGTTCCAACTTCCATTAGAATTTAGTGCTTTGAATATATGATACTAGTCCTTGGATATAATTTTGGCCTATGATCTTGTTTTGACTGATGAGAAGTTGATTGCATGATTGGAGGGTGAATTCACTGGTAAAAGATGGACAACAGAAGAAGATGAAGCCCTCTGCAAGGCAATCCAAAAGTTCATACCTGGTTATTCTTAAGAAAACAAAGAATTGGAGCCAGCAATAGCTAGAGGGTCTAATTTGCAAATTAAGGACAAGGTCAGACTGGGAATTTTAGATCTCCTCTTTTGGAATACCTTGAGTATGTTCTGATAAAGCACAGAAGGCGATGTGAGAAACAGAGACGTCTGTCTGAGACACAATCATCATACAAGCAAATGTGTGGAGAAGATGATAAGGGACACCATGCACTAGTAAGAATCTAAGTCACCTGAAATGAGGACATGGGACACGAAGAACACGGGGATTCGAGTCTCCAACACGGACACGGTGACCCCCGAAATCAAGACACGTAGGAGACGTTATATATATATATATATATATATATTAAAAATATAGACATATAGATCCAAATTTTTACATATTCAATGGAAAACAAAATCAATGCACATTTAACATTAGTAATTACACATTTAAATACTTCAAATCTAATTCACCTGCATAACAAACACACTTTAGAGCCCTCTCCACACTGCAAATGGTAAAAAGAGAGTGAAAATTTTTATTTAAAGCAATTATGGGCACTTTTTAGTGGAAAACGTGTCCTATTTTTGGGACACGCACTGAATGTCCTTGGACACGCATGTCCGAACACAGGACATGCTGCAAAGACGTGTTGGACACGCTCTGTCAGCGTGTCTGTGTCCGACGCGCGGACACGGGAAACGCAAGACCTTTTGGACATGTTCGGTTTCATAGGTAAGAATATATTATTCTTATCTCTATTGAATGCTTAAGGTCATTAGAGATTGTCAAATACAAATATTTTGAAAGTTATTTAGGAGAAAATTGATGCTATAATTACTATTGTTACATAGGTTTCCTAGCTTGGTTGTCTCAGAATGCAAGAAAATGGTTTTAGATAATATATGTATGAAAGGATTTCAATGACATTACAAGCTAACCTTTCTATTAATTAGGAGAGTTTCAGAGTGAAAGCAATATTTTCATTTTGCTCTGCTAGATATGTACACTCCACTTTTTTCTTTATTTTGCAATTGCTTTTCACTTTTCTCTCAAGCACATTAATTTTTTTATTTTGTTTCATTATTATTGGCTTTGGATAGGAATGTTGTATATAAGGAGCAGTCAAGGTTGAATCAGACTGCTTGCAATGCCCTTATGGCTATATTGGAGTCACTGAAGGCAGATGCAGACAAGTCAAAGAGAGGACTCTTCAAGAAATTCAAGCAAAGAGATTATACAAAGGAGTTACTCAGGCCATACTTGGAACATGGAAAATTGTCAAGAGAGAAGCAGAGAAAATGCACTTTTACCTACCCTCTACTATTCCACCAGTTACTCGGGATAAGGAATCTAGAAGATTGGCTTCGGAGGAATCTGCCAATGTTTTGAAAAACATGGAGTCCTTGAAAGAAGCAATTTTTCTTGCAAAGAATATGGAAGGGAACTCCAAAAGAATCCAAAAGTAACTAAGACAATTCCTAGAAGATGACCTAGAAGCATCAAGGGCTAAAGCACTTCTTGAGGCAGAGAAAGTGAGGGGTGTAGCAGATTTAGAAAAGAAAATAAGTCATGATTATGGAGATTCAAGTATTGAATCTGTTGGAGATAATGCCAAGAAAGATGTGGCATGTGCAAATGGGGAGGAGGATTTAGATGGTGTGCTTCAACAACTATTGTCAAAGCAGCAAGAAGCATAGGCAGCTCAGGAAGACACCAATGCAGAAGAAGAAAAATATGATGATGAAGAGGAAAGAATTGGGACGGGAAACTTACAGCAGTGACCCTGACCTCACATAGAGAGGGAAATTCAGGGGAAGAGAAGTTCATCTTTTAAACTATATTATGAACATACTACTTTCAGCTTTTCCATAACGGTATAATTCCATGCTAAATAAATATTTCTTCTACATAGAGAAGTTGTTTTTTTAATACTAAATCAAAATTATTTGAGCAAACATATAAGGTACTCACCGATTTGGGGCATTCTGTCAACCTGTCACCCTCTGCATGACCTCTGCAACCCCTCCTCTGCCTTTGCAGCTCGTCCTCTGCGTGACCATTGTAAAACTTGACCGCTACAAACCCTCCTCTGCCTCTGCAAGGCCTCCTCTGCGTGACCTTCAGCAACACCTGTCTCGACCTCCTCTGCGTGGGCCTCTAGCAGCACCTCACAAAGAATCCTCTGCGTGACCTCCACCTCCGGGGTTTGGATGTCGATTTCACGAGGATTCTTTATTCCTTGTTGGTTGTGTATTGTGTCGGTTCATGGTTTTGGGGTGTGTATTCTTTGTTGTTTGTTTTATTTTTATTTTTGTTTATTTTTTATTTTTTTTATATTTTTTATTTTTGTTTTATTATATTATATTTTATTTTATATATATATATATATATTTATATTTTAGTTTTTATATATTTTTGTTTTGTTTTATTAGTATATTTTTTATTTTATTTTTTATTTTTTATATATTTTTGTTTTGTTTTGTTTCATTTTATGTTTTATTTTATATTTTATTTTGTATATATTTAATTTTAATTGTATTAAAGATGCTTCATTATATTTATATTTGTTGTTTATGGTATTTTGATTATACAATGTGATCAATGACATAAGATATTAATCATAGCGACGATATTGATCATGATGATGAAGATGAGGAAGATGATGATGACGATGACGAAGATGGTGATGACGATGATGATCATGATGAAGATAATGATCATGATGACGATGATAATTATGATGATGGCGACAATAAATTGAAGATGATGATGAAGACGATGATGATGAAGTTGATGATGATGATGAAGACGACGACGATGACAATGATGATGATGATGATGGTGACGATGATGAAGATGATGATGATGATGGTGATGTCGATGTCGATGATGATGGTGGTGGTGGTGGTGATGGTGATGATCATGATCATGATGATGGTGAAGATGATGATCATGATCATGATGAAGATGATAAGGATGATGATGATGATGATGATGATGATGATGATGAAGATTGTGATGACGATGATGATGATGATGATGATGACAATGACGATGAAAATGATGATGATGATAATGATGAAGATGATGATGATGATGATGAAGATGATGATCATTTTTTGTTATGATGATGAGGAATTGAGGATGATGAAGATGATGATGATGATGATGATGATGATGATCGTCATCATCATCGTCGTCGTCTTCATTATCATCATCATCATTATAACTATGTTAGAAGTTCCATATTAGACCTAGTACTAATTAGTGGTATCATGATGAGGATGATGATCATGATGATGGCGACGATATTCATCATGATGATCATGATGATGAAGATGAAGAAGATGATCATGATCATGATGAAGCTGGTGATGACGATGATGATCATGATGAAGATGATGATCATGATGACGATGATGATCATGATCATGATGACGATATTGATCATAATGAATATGGTGATGATGATGGCAATGATATTGATCATGATGATGATGTTGATGAAGATGAGGAAGATGATGATAATGATGATGGTGGTGGTGGTGATGACGATGATGATCATGATGAAGATGATGATCATCATGACGAGGATGATCATGATGACAACGACGATATTGAAGACGATGATGATCATGGTGATCATGATGATGAAGATGAAGAAGATGATAATGATGAAGATGAAGATGAGGAAGATGATGATGAAGATGATCATCATGATGACGATGATGATCATGATGATGGCAATGATATTGAAGATGATGATGAAGACGACAATGATGAAGTTGATGATGATGATGATGATGATGATGAAGATGATGATGAGATGACGACGATGATGATGATGATGATGGTGACGATGATGATGACAATGAAGACGATGATCCTGATGATGATGAAGATGGTGATGATGATGAAGACGACGACGATGATGATGATGATGAAGACTGTGATGATGATGATGATGATGATGAATATGACGATGATGATGACAATAATGATGATGTTGATGATGAATATGATGATGATTTTTTATTATGATGATGAGGAAATGATGATCATGATGATGGCGACGATAAATTGAAGATGATGATGAAGACGATGATGTTGAAGTTGATGATGATGATGATGATGATGAAGATGATGATGATGAAGATGACAATGACGATGACAATGATGATGATGGTGACGATGATGAAGATGATCAGGATGATGATGATGATGAAGATGATGATGATGATGATGATGATGGTGATGATGATGAAGATTGTGATGACGATGATGATGTTGATGAAGATGACGATGATGATGACAATGATCATCATCATCATCATCAATATCATAACTATGCATTGCCTTATTGAGCTTCTGTTTGTTTCGAGAATAATTTAATATTCTTTATTGAACAGGGCCAATGATGTTGTTAATGATGATGGTGATGAGGATGACGATCATGATGATGAGGATGATGGCAATGATGATGATGGTGATGATGATGGACATGATGATGATGATGATGACGATGATGATGATGAGTATGATGAGGAGGAGGAGGAGGATGATGATGAGGATGATGATGATGATGAGGATGATGACGATGATGATGTCAATGATGATGATGATGATGATGATGATGTTGATGATGGCGATGATGATGATGCTAATGATGATGATGGTGATGATGATGTCGATGATGATGATGGTGGTGGTGGTGATGGTGATGATGATGACGATGAGGATGAGGATGATGATGATGATGATGATGGAGATGGTGATGATGATGATGACGATGATGACGATGATGATGACGATGATGACGATGATGATGACTATGATGCTAATGATGATGTTGATGATGATATTGATGATAATAATGATGATGATGATGATGCTAATGACGATGATGATGACGATGACTATGATGATGATAATAACAGTGATGATGAGGATGAGGATGATGATGATGGCGACGAGGATGATGATGATGGCGATGAGAATGATGATGATGATGCTAACAATGATGATGATGATGACGGCAATGATGATGATGATGATGATGATGACGACGACGATGATGATGATGGTGGTGCTAATAATGATGTTGATGATGATAATGATGATGATGACGACGATGACTGATAATGATGATAGCAGTGATGATGAGGATGAGGATGATGATGATGGCGACGAGGATGATGATGATGGCGACGAGGATGATGATGATGGCGACGAGGATGAGGATGATGATGACAATGATGCTAATGATGATGTTGATGATGATATTGATGATAATGATGATGATGATGATGATGACGATGATGACTATGATGATGATGATAATAGTGATGATGAGGATGAGGATGAGGATGATGATGATGGCGATAAGGATGATGATGGTGATGCTAATGATGATGGCGATGATGATTATGATGATGGCGATGATGATGATGATAATGACGATGATGCTAATGATGATGTTGATGTTGATAATGATCATGATCATGATGACGACGATGACTATGATGATGATAAAAATAATGATGATGAGGATGAGGATGATGATGATGACGATGGCGACGATACAAACATAAAGTGAACGAAAAGTGATGTAAATGGCAACACACCATTGTGTAACAAAGAAAACATTAAGCACCTAAAGTTCCTTTGTCATGGTAATAAGAATATTAAGTTTATTATAGTGTGATCTAACACATTAGCGCTTACTTCATCACATCATCAAGGAATCAACCTCACCACACACATAGGCACATAGTTGGGCCACAAGGTTTGTTGATTTACAATTATTTTCGAGGTTTATTTTTCTTGAAGATTAAGTACTTTTGGCTATGAGAATTATCTATGGGACTGCTATGTGTGACAAAATTGAGAGTTACAATTTAAGGTCTATGACCCAATATTTTTGGTCAATGGTCATTTAAGATGTCAAAACCAAACAAAAAATTATAATGTTCTAAAACTAGAAATATAATGTTCTAAGCCATTATAAGGACAAATTTTATCTAAATTGTTATTCTCATAATAGTTAGAATTAATAAGCACAAAATAAAACAAAAATCTATACATAATTTTTTTATCATTAATGTCGGTAATCCCCATAAAAATGTATTAGTTTAAATGGTCTTTATTCTAAATCCTAATACAAGGGGGGATGTTCTTCCTAATATAACATGTTATGCCTCTGATGCTTATTTGATAGGATCTCAATATGTGCAAGTGTGGGAATTCCCCCATACAGAGGAGTCGATACAAAGGTTTTAACGGGTATTGATCTTATAGAAGAGGGATTTTATCTTATAGCTAGAAGTGATTGGTGAGGGTTGTGAGCCCATGTGACCCCTAATCTCTAATCCATATAACTCCTATATATTCCTAACACTTATATTAACCTATAATATAACCCACTTGGTATAATCCTTAATATGTATAACCTCAAAATTTTATTACTCCCTCGTAACCCTTAAATCTTATAACTCTTGAAAAATAGCCACTATAAACTCCAACATAGCTATTATAACTCTAATACTTAACCCCTATAGCTCATAAACCTTTAAACCCTTAATACATATGACTCTCGACACAAATAATCTTTAACCCCTATTTGTCACAGCTCGTTTACCCCTACAATCACCCACGTTAATAACCATTATGACCCATAACCAATGTACCACTAATAGAAACTCTGTAACCCATAATTTATGACTATGATAACACATATGACCTATAACCCCTAATGTAACCACTAACTATTAAAACGTCTAAGTCATATAAATTCTAACATTTAAAACATCTAGAATCTAGCAATTTAATAAACCCCTTATTTCTAACTCTAGATTTACATCCTCCAATTCCTATCACATATAACAACTTCACTCCTATAAGACAACATTCTTAATTCATATAAGATATTTCCGCTAATACATATAAATTTATAAATCTAATCCTCGAAGATGATTTTTCACAACACCTAACTCTTATAACCATAACCACTATCCCTCGTAACCTTTATCCTTAAAACTTATTGATTCGAACACCTAAGACTTATAATAATAACCATTTTCCATCATAACCCTTTACGAAACAACTAATACCTAATCCATGTCACTTTTATCCCCTATATCCACTTACCACCAACCCATATTAACCTATGATATATCATTAAATCCATGTAAACCCTAACCCTTATGACCATGAATTCATAACCCCTAACACCTATAACATATAACTTTAATCCTTAATCCTTAACATATATATTTAATCCTTAATCCTTAACAATGATTGCAACTCTTAACAATGATACTTCGTCGTTATAGTGACGTTATTGAACTGTCATCGCAATAGCAACAAACTTTCGTCGAAATTGCGACGAACGTTCAAGAATGTCGCTATAGCGATGAATGTTGGTTAAGAGTGGGATGTAGTTCATTTATACATCACAAACAATCTTGACTCAATGAAGGTATGGATTAAACGATGTGAACAATATGGTCATGGAATATCATGGGAAGGTGTGGCTTCATTGGTGAAAGAAGCACATCGCAATGAAAATACCAATATTACACAAAGGGAAATAAACTTAGCATATGGTTTAAAAAATAAGCAGGCAAGAATATTAATAAACTACACTAATTGTTTTTTCAAATTACATATTGATGTACTACACGTTGATTTTTTCCTGTATGGAATAAACATGCACTTAATCATAAATATTGGATCATTATGTAATATTTTTGTGTATGGATTGTTGTAGGTAAAACACCATAAGGATATGTGGTGCAATGGTTGTAGATATCGCATCAAAAACTTGGATGAAACGAAGAAAACATAGGATTGTGGGATATCTCCAGTCTTTGAGGTGACCAATGTTTCCTCTAGAAGTGACAAACATCCAAAACTCTCAGAAAAATGATACTATGGGTATCTAGAAGATATTCTTTAGTGTGACTTTAACTCCTTCAAGGTAGTTTTGTTCGTTTTCAAATGGTACAGGTTATGATTGAATCAATGTGATCCTAATATAACTATTATTGAACATGATAATGGATTTACCATGGTAAATACAAGGTTGTTTGAGCCAAGATTGGAGCCCTGTGTTCTTCCAAGCTAATGTGAACAGGTATTTTACTTTGAGGTTCCAAGTAGAGCGTGTTGGTCATTTGTTGTGAGACACAATTTAAGGGGAACACCAATAAAGTATAACCTAGAGGAACGTAATGAAGAGGGTCTCGAAGAAGAAGACTATGTTGAAAATCATGATCAACATAAGTTAGATGATCATGTTCCATAAGAAGATGTCGAAGAATTAGTTGAATCATATGATGTAGCAAACAATGTCCATGAAGATGATATCCACGATGACATGATGATCGTAACTAACATAGATGACGATGATGATATGACCAATCCTTACAATGTTGAATTTGGATCGGATGATACAAATGATGACATGGATGAAGAATATGATGAAGTCCATTGAAGTGTACAAGGTATGCATCAATATATCTACTGTATATATTTTGATTTAATATTGCAATAGAAATATTGAATTTTATTAGTACATGTAAATTTGGCTTGGATTAAAATTTGGCATGGTTATATCTGACACATGCATTGACAGTGTGGGAGGGATTCTAGACTCAAACATGATTAACACTAACAATTCGAGCAACAAAAACCATACCTATATATTAATTAATGTGCTACATGGGGCCAACGTTGATTTTTTTAAATATGTGCCATATTGGTCTGAAATTTGGCATGGTTGGACTATATGCATGTATCGACGGTAAAGGAGATTTTTCAAACTCAAATATCATCATCATCATAGTCATAACTAAAATCATCATAATCATCATCGTCGTCATCGTCGTCATCATCGTTGTCATTGTCATCATCAGCAGCAGCAGCATCTTCATCATTTAATGGGACATCAACATCGTGATAACCCTATCCATCATCATCTTCATCATCATCATAATCTTCATCATAAACTTTGTCATCACCATCGTCGTCATCATCATTGTCGTTGCCATCATCATTGTCGTCACCATCATCATCATCATCACCATCTTCATCTTCTTCATCTTCGTCGTCGTCATCATCATCATCATCATCTTCATCGTCATCTTCATCATCATCATAATTGTCATCGTCGTCGTCAACGTCGTCATCATCATCATTGTATTATATCCAATGCGGATACTTAGAAAGACCGATGACATTTGGCATCGATGGTTTGGTGAGCTCGTCGCATTCTTCATCATCATATTCATCATGTCATATGACATCATCATCATCACCATATTCATCATCATCTTTTTCATCACCCTCTTCCTCATCAACATCATCATTATCATCATCACCGTCGTCATCGTCGTCGTCATCACCATATTCATCATCATCGTCATCATAATCATCATGATCATATTCATCATCGTCATCATCATAACCATCATCATCATCCTCATCATAATCATCATCGCCATCATCATCGTCATCTTCATCATCATCGCCATCTTCATCTTCATCGTCATCATCGTCTTCATCACCATCATCATCATCATTATCATCGTTGGTGGTTTGGAAAGCTTGTTGCATTCTTCATCATCATCTGCATCATGTCATGGGACATCATCATCATCTGCATCATGTCATAGGTCATCATATTCATCATCAGCAGCATCATCATCATCATCTTTGTCATCACCCTCTTCCTCATCAACATTTTCATCATCATCAACTTCATCATCATCATCATCATCATCATCACCATCTTCATCGTCATCATCTTCATCGTCATCATCTTCATCATCACCAGCATCATCGTCGTCGTCGTCGTCGTCGTCGTCATCATCACCATATTCATCTTCATCATCGTCATCGTCATCATCGTCATCACCATCTTCATCTTCATTGTCATCATCATCATCTTCATCGTCATCACCATATTCATCTTCATTATCATCAACATCGGCATCACCATCGTCATCACCATATTCATCATCACCATCATCGTCGTCGTCATCATCACCATCTTCATCATCACCATCGTCATCATCATCAACATCATCCTCATCTTCATCGTCATCATCATTGTGATCTTCATCGTGATCATCATCACCATCATCGTTGTAGGATATCCGATGTAGATACCTAAAAATACCAACGACATTTGGCGTCAGTGGTTTGGTGAGCTCGTCACATTCTTCATCATGTCATAGGACATCACCATCGTCATCACCATATTCATCATCATCTTCATCATCATCTTCATCATATTCATCATCATCTTCAGCATCACCCTCTTCCTCATCAACATCATCGTCATCGTCGTCATCACCATATTCATCATCGTCGCCGTCGTCGTTGTCGTCGTCGTCACCATATTCATCATCGTCGTCGTCATCGTCATCATCATTATCATCATTGTCATCATCATCGTCGTCGTCATCTTCATCACCATCATCATCATCGTCACCATATTCGTCATTATCGTCATCTTCATCATTGTCATCATCGTCATCATCATATTCATCATCATCATCGTCGTCGTCTTCGTCAACATCATCGTCATTATCGTCGTCATCATCAGCGTCATCATCATCTTTATCATAATCATCATCGTCGTCGTCGCCGTCAACATCATCGTCATCTTCATCGTCATCCATTAGAGAGAATTTGAGATCGAAATGGGCCTCAAAAGGAACAAAATGTACTATAAAAATCAAGCAATTACATTCTAGTAGATGACATCATCCCCCATGGTTGAGGTGGCATTGCATGAGTTAAGAATGTTTATTTCTCACATTTTCTATGGTGGATGAAAACCCATAGTTAACCAAGGTAGTGGTACAAGTACTTTTAAGTCATAAAGTAAAGTACTCACAATAAAAGTCATTTCACACTTTCTCATAAAATAATATTATTGTTATTTTCAAGTAAAGTACTCACAATTCACTTTCTCATAAAATAATATTATTGTCATTTTCAAGTAAAGTACCCATAATTCATAAAAATGTATTTTCACATTTTTTTATAAAATAGTATATTGTCATTTTCATGTTTTTTTAATTTTAAATTATGTATTCACTCAATTTTATTTAATATCATAATGTCAAACTAATATATATATCATCTTGTACTTTTAAAATAAATTAAATTCATTAATGATATTTATATGAAAAAAAATATGTTAGTTATGCATATAAATTAAATTCATGAATAATATTAATATGAAAGATATATGTTAATTATGTATGAGTTAAATATATATTGAATCATACACATTCATTTGCATTTATATCATGTTTGAATGTAGAAAACAACATGTTGATATGATAAATGTTTATATGATTATAACTTTATTATGATTTTTTTTTACAAAAAAAATTATTATAATTTTTTAATAGTTAATTTTATAGAATAATATGCAAATTATGTTGTTATAACTTGTTAAGTATTAAAAAAAAAAAAAATAGGGATTCAAAGGTGCTTTGGGCCAAACAAGAAGAAAGGGGAGCTCTGTGGGGCTTCGGCCTCGAGCTCTCTGCAGCCATGAATCGTCTATGGAGTGGTGGTCGCACCCAGATCTACAACGATGGGCTTGTGTCTCTCCATGGCTCTGACCGTTTTCTTCCAGAGTCCCAGCAGCCTCCGGTTTCGACAAGATCTCCAGCAGCGGATCAATTCCCCTGAGCTTCTTGGTTTGCACAGTCTCACTGCTTTCACGCTGGAGACAGGCCTGTGAACAGTGTGACATATCATACACATCAAAAGATTGTTGTCCGTAGACCTGGTTTCGATTCTTGTTGGATTCAATACTGCCAGCGGCTTATGGTTACATCTGCCAATCCAGATTGAATCCCGGCAATGTTGTTGAAGAGGCCGAGTCGTTGAGCAAGCGAGCGAGGGTTTCGATTTTCAATGGCAGGGCAACAGCTGCACGGGGATCCGGCGTTCCGGCCGGCGAGCTCAGTGAAGGGATTGCGATTCGGTGGGCAGCTGATGATAAAGAACTTTAAGGTGCGCCAAGTGTCGGATCTGGTGTGCAACAGGCTTCTTTGAGTTCCCGACGCGGGATCGACTCCTTTCCCCACAGTGGCCGTTTCCAACGAATTTCACTATCTTTCCCTGTACGCTTGGAACACCTTAACCCTTCCTGGGTACCAAAAAGTCTAAGGTCGTGATCTTTGTTTTCGAGTCGGTGCTGCTAAAGTCAGCAGTGGAGCGCGTCTAGCCGTGGGAGATATCACTGGGAGTGGTAAACAAGAAGATCATCCGCGGCCTCCCAGGTTGCGAGATGGCGTGATTCAAGTTCAGGAAAGGCTGTATCAAGATCAGTGGGCTTCATCCAAGATCCGGGGTCGAGGGCTTCGGCTCCAAGAATCAAGATCGAGGTCACGATTGGTGGGCTTCAGATTCAAGAATTGGGGTCGAGGTCTTGGCTTTCTTTCGAGGCTGCTTGATCATCTTTTGCAGAGAAAGATCGCCAGCCTTATGGCGGTGGTGATGACTATGGATATACTCTTGCGTGGCGACCCGTATTGTGTCCTTAGGGATCTTTGCGGCGGCGACGGCGTTTTCAGAAGTGGTGGCCTTTGCTATCGGCAGTATATCTGTTGTTTTGTGTTCTTATGATTTGGGTTGTGATACCCATATTTTATGTGATGTATCTAGCTTATATGCTTTTACAGTTACAGTTTTGTAAAAAT
>LPNX010334389.1:1339334-1402027 GCA_001517045.1 Pseudotsuga menziesii | reverse complement strand
GTGACAATGTAGGGATCCTAGTGATCCTCTTACATGTGCAGATGTAATTTTGTTCTACTTTGAAATAAAATTACGAATTTTTTCCGAGGAAAAAAAAAAACTTGTTAAGTATTAATTAATAATAATGTTATTATGATAATAATTATAATAAATGTTATCATGTTAGTTTTAATAATAAAAATATTTTAAAATTTTAATGGTTAATAAAATTAATTAAGCCATTTATATTTAATTTGAAATTATAACATAATGTGTAAAACTGTATTATGACGCATTTTTTTAACAAATTAGTAACATTGATTTTTTACATGTATATTTTGTATTTATAATTTTTTTAGTCGCAAGGAGTGGAAATAATTTTCTTAGATAAGTATTTATACTAGCATTTGCACCAAGAGGTGCAAAAAAACGCCAAGAGGGTAAAAATATTTTGTCTTTTCGCAAGCCAACCTTTGTGACTTACCTTGGGAGACTGCATATTAATAGTGAGTTTTGAAATTTAAGGTAAAGACATTTATAACTGTTGTGTTTTGGGGTTTCGATTTTCGATTATAAATTTTGCAAGAAATATCAAAAATTAACTGACAACAACTTAAAATTAACGCGTACAATGAGTATGTCGAATATTTACAAATAATAATAAATTCAAACTCCCGCAACTCACAACCCGAAAATTGCGAGATGCGGGTTTCGGGAAAGATTAGAGGGATGACACACAATACTTACAAAAAATATCCCGCATCCCGCAACCGCAAAAATCGGGATGCAGGTTGTCGAATTCGGGTTTTGGGAAAGATTAGCGGGATGACACATAATACTTACAAAATTTCTCCCGAATCGAGATACGGGATTCAAGATATTGCAAATATTATTTCATTTCGCATCCCGAACCTCGCATCCCGCAATCCGGGTTGCAGGAGCTTGATATTTATTATTTGCACAAATTTCCATCGCGCAACCCGCATCCCACCAGGTTTAATCTCAATCGTCCATTTGTTTTAATCCTGCTTTCCTAATTTGACCCATGTAAAACATATATATAGGCTGGTCTTTTACAATTTCTTTACCAATTTTTTATTGTTGCGAATTACTGCGCTTCATGAATTTTCTCTGCGTGAATTATTGCGATGCATGGATTTTACTAGGAAAATTCATCACAGTCTAGTTTGATTACAGGTTAGTATCTTGGTCATTTCTTCATTCAATCTATTACTGTAGCCAATCATGAATTAGTTTTAATTTTCACCTCCCACTGTTTTTTCTTTTAAACAGAGCTTTTCCAATTCACAACAATGGCAAGAGCTACTCGCTACTAAAACCTGTAAAAGGATATGTTAACCAAGGATCCGAACTTCGGTATTTTCTCAGATACCAGTGACAAAATCACTGAAACCTACCAAATTGAATGGTCTAGATTTTATGCAATTTTTTACAATGACAAATTTTATGATATTCAAGACAACCAGTTGGATTATGAAAGAATCAAGAATTATGGACTTCATTTTGTTGCTGCTAGACCTGCTATCTTCCCCTACAATGACACGGTCAAATGGATAGTAGAACATGCGGACCCGAAAGACCGTTCTTTGAATGATATTAAAGGGTTAGAGATAGCCAATTTCCATCCCGAGGTATTTACAAAGGCTTATGCCCTTAAACCAGTAAGACAACCCCTTAATGTAGAGTTTAAAAAAGCCTCCAAAAGTAGGTTCAATTTTGAAGAAATGCTAAAATCGTGGATGCACCAACCTAGTAAATTCTTGAAGCGGTCTGATGAGCTTTACCTTGTTACCTAGTTCAAAGAACCCTATTCCTTATTGGCAGCTATGTTATGCAGACTGTATGGCCTTCCTAATTGTTCTGTGTTCAAGTCTGAATGGGCTCCATTAGCTCATCATGTTTTAGCAACCGATGAATATTTCCCTTGTGCATCCATGTTTTCACTAGAACTCAAAATTTCTATCCAAGAGTACCAGAAGGCCACTGCTAGAAAGAAACCCAATTTCTTCTTTTCAGCCTTCATTTATGATATATTGTGCGATGAGTTAGAATATCCCAATTTGGGATGGAAGTGGAGTTTTTCGGCCCCCTCCCATGCCAATTTATTATTCAGAACTATGGGATACTAACTATGCACCCAGGTTCTATGATATATGTCAACACTTCCTTGGCACCATTTGTTTTTCAATATTCAAGAAGGAAGCTCTTGCATTTTCATCTGAAGCCACACCTTTGATTGGAACAATGGGTGAATGGTATGTTGGTGAGTATTTCTTGTACATCGGAATATGGGGTAGCAACACTATCCATATGCTACCCAGAATTGTCCTTGACAGGTTGGTTCTAGAAGAAGTGGCTTTCCAAACTGTCAATGATGGGGTTTATAGGAAGTTGATTGGCCCTAAGAAAAAAGCTTGGCCCAAATTCCCTTTGAACCTTGGATCGTCGGTTATTCCAACTTCAACTTGGGCTACAGTATTGGGTGAACAAATACAGTCCTTGAAGCTTGGTTTTACCAGCAAGAGAAAACACGATCCCAAGGGATGCCTCGATGCCCACTTTAAGCAGTACCATATCAAAATTAATTATGTGCATGAGGAAATTCCCGATGATTCCATTTACCAGGGTGTTAGTACATTTTCTGGAGTGTTGGGGAAAGCCAAAAGAAAGGATGAAGAAGCCCACATATTGCAGCATCAAAAGGGACTGAAAGATATAATTTAGTGTTAGAGGGCACTACAGGTTGCCCTCTTGGAGAAAGTAAGAAAGGATAGAGAAGAAAAGGAAGCTGAAGCAACGAAAAATTCATCAGTGGCAACTTTTCCGGATGGAGACAAGGGAAAAGGTCTAATGGAAGACCTTCCATAGGTACCAGTTAGCCATCAGGTTAAAGACTTAATACTTATGTCAACACAGTCAAAACAGAAGCTGGAAATGATGGCCTCTGTGCTGAATACTCAGGCAGTTACAGCTGTTGTGACTGTTACTAATATCCTTGTGATTTATGCAGTCATTCAGCCAAGTGATAACCAAGAAATAGCTTAACAAAAACCATTCAAAAGATTCAAGGTGAAGGCTTCTTCATCTACATCTCCTACTATCGATTTGGTTGATTCAGACTTAGAAGAAGAGGTGATAGCCTTTGCACCTATCACTGAAGAGGTGGATCAATATTTGCAATCATTCACAGATTTGTTGAATGATGATGGTAAGAAAGGTTTTATCCCTGTCTCTATAGTTTCACAATCTTCATCTATTTCTAGTTGTTCATATTCAGCATTGCTCCTTTCATCCATCCATACTTTATCTACCTTTCCTGCAGTAGCACGCATATCACCTGCACTATCTCAATTATATCACGATTTGATATCTACACCTGAATATGTCACATCTGATCCTCTGCAAACCTCCATCTCACTACCTGTTATTTCAGAAGCACCAATTTTCAATATTCCCTTACACCTACCGTCAATTACTTTGTCAACATCGTCTCATACTGAAAAGGTTTTGGTGTCTTTCTCACCACTTCCAGCTGTCAATCTCCACTTTCCATATTCCAAATATTCAACCCCACTCTCATCTTCAATCGTTCAAATAGACCCTGTTCAAAACATTTTAGAAGCACCAATTTTGAATATTCCCCTAGAGCTATCATCAGTTACTCTATCAACATCATCAGGTACTGAAAAATGTTTCGATGTCTTCCTCACCAATTCCAGCTCTCAATCTCCACTTCTCATCTTCTGAATCTTCAACCACACTGCTCTCTTGTATCCCTGGTATAGCCCCTGTTCAAAGCAATTTACAAACACCAATTTTTAAGATTCTCGTACATGTACCCTTAGTTACTCTATCAACATCATCTGGTACTGAAAAGGATTTAGTGTCGTCCTCACCACTTCCAGCTGTCAATCTCCATTTGCCATCTTCCAAATATTCAACGCCACTCCATCTTTCGAATCTTCAACACCACTCTTGTCTTCAATATCTGAAATAGCCCATGTTCAAAACATTTCTCCTTTGAGTACTCACATTACCATGACCATGCCCTCTCCTATCATTACCCAAACATCCTCTTTGGTGTCTACAGTGATTGACACCTTTGGATCCATTGATCCAAGAGCTGAATTTGATGAAGACATTGTTGTCTCTCTTGGAGAATATTATTATAGCAAACCTGATAAAGCAGTGATCAGAAAGGGAAAAAAGAGGACAAGGGATCAAAGTGGGATGGAAGTATCTGTTTTTGAGCAAATACTTTGGACTCAGCAGTTTGGTGACCCACAGGTAGATGCAGCAAATACAGCTATTGCTTTGGGTGCATTCACAAGTGCCAATATCCATGTTGTTAACAATTTAAACAGGGAGTTTGACAGGAGGAAAGAAGAGACAACCCAGTTGAAGGAAGAACTTGAGAAGAGTAAAAGGGAACATGAGGCTCATGTTGATGATCTTATAAATACATATGAGGATAAGTACAATGAACTATAGTTCAAAAGTTCCTTTCTTCAGGTTAAGCTGCAAAATGAGAAGACTTCAAATGTTGTCTTTACACAGAGGATAGCTTCACTTGAAAAGCAATGTGAAGATGCAACTGCAAGTGCAGCTTCCTCTTCGTTCTCCAGGTTTTCACAAGAATAATTTAAGGAGTTGGCTATCGGGACAAATGAGGAGCATTATGAGTTAATCACTGACTTGTTCCACAGTTTAAATGATATTTATGAAACCTATATTGATTTTGTTCAGATGGTTGTTGTACTTGAAGATCATGTGGAAAAGAGGGAGAAATCTTCAAAGGCTTATGATGAGATCGTGGACTGGAAAAGGTACATGAAGGACAAACCAGAAAACATTATCATCCTGAGCAGCTTATAGCTAAAGAAAGTCAGAACAGTACTCCATTCTTGGCTTGATCTTAATGAGATGGTCGAAGAGACTATTAAAAAGGAACAATCCATGTGTGGAAGAAGATGGTATGTTGTTGACAGTATCATGGAGGCTTTGTTTTTCCCACAGTAAATTTTATTGAAAACACATGTCCTCCAAAATTGATGATCGAGCAGGTTGAATGCCGGAGAGATGAAGCAAGGGAGAAAATCCAAGGGCTCAATCATATAGCCATTGAGGATGTGGATCGCTTAATCAGACAACCATTGGCTATTGAGGGAAAGGTCTACATTTACATCCGCATCTAGCATAAGTTAGCTAAAAACGAAATGGAGAATTATAAATGTGATGCTCAATTTGGTTTTGAATCAGCTAACTATCCCAACATTGAGGAAGTGCTAGGGATTTGGAACATATGGTGGGATTTCCTTAGATATTAGTTTTATTTAGATTTGTCAATCTCAATTTGATGGAAATATCCTCTTTGTAATAATTATTTAAAGGGTGGGTTTCACATGTAATAGGGACTTTTTGGAAGGGAAAAATATGGACAAGATATTGGAGATACCTCTGTTTAATTGAGGTTTTGTAATTTTGTGCAAAACTATTTAATACAGTTATGATATTATTTCATATCTCTTGTTGTTTATTTGATTAATTTTCCTTAAAGATTATGAGTTTTCTTATTTCATATGGATCAATATTATTGTTATTATTTTGTGATCAATTAGTACATTTATTCACAACCTTGTTAGTGACTCGTGTACTAACAAGTTTTTAATAGAGTTTATTTTATTAAAATCTTTATCTATTTCTGCAAATAATTACACAGTAAATTCGATAATACATATGTTAATTTGTTAATGTGTTGATTTTTTTTTTTTAAATTAGAAACTCAATTTTATAGATTCCTATAACTTGTGAGAAAAAGGGGCATCCCAGAGAGAAAGACATGAAGTTGTAGATTCCCAGGTAATAAGTTGGCCCTCTTAAATGGACAGGCTGTTCACGAGTGTTGTTGGAGCAGCACTGGGAAATGGTGGGACTTGAATGGTGACTTGGAAATGGACTTAGAGAGTAGGAGGTTGTATTTGAAACTAGAGAAAAATATTCAGAAACAAGAGATACAGATTAGCCGTGTTACAGAGGTTTTAATGGAAAAAATGTTGGAACTATTTCCAACACTGCTGTTGGAAATTTCAGCAATAGATATGAGTTTGGATGGGAAGCCTCGCCAAATGCAGTTATAGGTAAAGGACCCACGTCCACCACCATAAGTTCTCTCCTGATAGCCATTGTTGTAGTTCTCTTTCAGAACTATGCCTAGTTTCTCCACAAGGAAGGCAGATTGTCTTATTTTGAGATTGCTCAAACAAACAACAATTTAAAAACCAAAACTCCAATTTCTAGGTATATATTTAAAACTTTCTTGGATCTTTATTGAAACAAAAGTAGATGTTTTACATAAACAAGTGACCAAAGAAAAACAGTACATTTATACAGTAGACAATGAGAAGATTCAAGCAGAAGTTGGTTTTAAAGACTTTGAAGCAAGTAAGCTTTCCTCTTGTTTCCTACATTCGACATATTGATTGCCTTGCATTCGAGAGTATCTGGAAAAAGAGAAAGGTGGAGAAATGCATAGGCCTGGAAGAGATGTAACTCTTGATATTGCAGTGAATGTAAGTCCTTGTTTGTCAATGTTTCCAATATATATTGTTACATTGTGTAGGGTCATACCTTGGGCTTTATGAATTCTTAAAACGCATGCCATTCGAAGTGTTATTTGTCTACGGGATCCTCTTGTTATTACAGATATTGGAACATAAGTAGGATTAGAAGCATCCCATAAGGGTCCTTTGTAATGCACGAATTTGACAACAACAAACAATGGCAAGGTAGGAGGTTTCTCATTTGACTTGTAGACAATATGAATGACTTTTCCAAGTGATCCGTTAACAAGTCCTGCTTGAACCCATAAATTAGCAGTTAACATGACTTGTTGACCAACAAAAAGAAGGACCTTTAATGTCAGTTGTTCGTCATCAATGGATTGATGGGAATTTTGGTTCCTTTGTTCTACAAAGCAATGTGCAATTGGCATATTAAGCTGTTTCAGTATGTGTTTGTTGTGCAGTGCAACAGAGCTATTTGTGGGATACAAATGGATAGATTGTTCAAATGAAGAATTTTCAACATGTGAAAGGCATGAGGTTGTTCTTGTCATTAGGAGTGTCCAATATTGAACAGTTGGTGTTTCCTTTCGAAGTTTTAGCAAGAGTTTTCAAAAGGCAGTTTGAGAAGCACTATTTTCTTGTTGTCGAAAAATTGTTTCAAGCGTGATAAAAGTATCAAATGTATGCCAAAGAGCAGTTTCAATAGATGAGACTACATGCATGGGGATGTCTTTTACAGGAGGTAATTGTCCAAAGCCACCAAGAAGAATTATGAAACGACCACCAAATGGGATTGTACATTGCAAGGGGAAAGCTTGACATAAGCGTGCATCAATTTGAGTCAACATTTTTGGACCAATAAAGCTTATTTCATCTATCAGAATATAGCGAATATGCCAAAGTTCTTCTTGAAGTTTTGAAAGGAATAGGCTTTTAAGAGTGTGCATTTCACAAATGGGTATTCAAAGAGCAGAATGTATTTTAAATGCATGTATGTTAAAAGCAGCAACATTAGTTGGAGCAAGGAGAAGAAGTGGGCAGGCATTTTGTTTAGATGCAATTTGAAGTGCAAATTTGAGGCAAGATATGAGGTAAGATTTTTCGGTTCCTGCAATACCTTGAATCACCAGCTTTAGCGGTTCATCATATGTAGTGTTTCTGAAATGGGACATGACAAGATCAAAGGTTGTGCGTTGTGTGGGAGACAAGGAATTAGGCGAATTGGAGAAGGATGGGATACCTTCATGTAGTTCAATGGACAAGCAATTGAGCTCAATGAATGATGTTGTTGTCTCATGCAAATGGGTGCATATATTTTTATGTGACCAATTGTGATTTTTTTCAAATTCACGATGGCCAAGAATTTCAAGGTCATTAACTGGGATGCTCTTTCCTAGTCTCGTTTGAGAGAGAAGTTCCCATTCATCCATGGTATGGGGCAACGAAAACGTAATAGCATAAAAGTTTGAATCATCGGATAGAGGTGTAGAGGGTTCTTCTTCTGCACGTTCAATATGCCACGCAACATATGTGCCTTTAATCTTATGCCAATGAGAAATAATTTTAGAAGTTGTGGTTCCAATATCGTGAGAGATAGACCGAAAAGGTTTGTATAGAAGAAGTTCAATCCAACAAAACGTTTCAAAAGATGAAGAATCAAAGGGAGGAATGGAAATGAAATGTGGATAGACTCTAACAATCTTGTCACACAAGTTTCGTTTCCATGGATTTTTTTCCTATTAGGCGAGAAAGACCAACAACGAGCAGCTTCAAGGAGAGTTAGATGTTCAAGAGAAATGGGTCTTTGCATGTAAGCAAAAATGAAGGGGGGCGTTGCAGGGGTGTTATTACTGTCATTAGAAACACGGCAAAGACAGTTTGGCTCACATTTAGGGAAAAGAAGTGACGCCTACAAAGCACAAGAGGAAGTTTTTGCAGCATGTGACACATCTCTTGTGCACTAATGTCGCTTTCTGCAACTGTTTGTGCAAGAAATTGTTTGATTGGCTGAAGAATGGGGCTGTCACTTGGTGCAGCATGTGCAAGGCGAGAGAGAATGGCATGGTAGGTTTCTGATTTTGTCTCTAATTTTGATGCATACTTTGAAATGTATTTGAGAACGGCGTGTTTACAAATAACAGGTTGGCAATCAACATTAGCCCTCCATATTGAAAGCATGGTAGGGTTGTGAATATTTAGAACATGATCATTTCTTACAGGATTGTAGGTTTTCTGTCCATTTGGATCAATGAATAACGAAGAAGTAGCTTGTAGCTCATATGGAAAACCATAGCGACATTGAACAGATGTTCCTTTTTTGCGAAGGCAAGTTGACTCTGAATATTTGGTGTGCCTTTGAACAAAATTGACAAGTTCTTCATAACCAGCTGAGTAGTTTGATGCAAATATCGATGGTGATGCAAGACTGCATGGATCATTTGTAGTAGAATGGTGTGAATCAGATAAGGACAACTGGGAATGATGAGGATTCCAAGCTGTCACATGTGTGTCAAAAAAAAATTGCATCTTCAACTGCAGCATCATCTTCCCAATCTAACGTGTCCATATTTGGTGCATTTGCTAACCAAATAAAACCATGAATGTGTGTGGATCCTCTACGTTGCCATTCATATCTACATGGGAGGAAAAAGCATATATTAGAAATAAATTGTATAAAGTAAAACATACATAGAGAAAAATAGGAAGGAATAGATGGTATAATACTTGCACCAATAATCGGTTATATGAAAACCTTTTTGAAGCACCTCTTCAAGAAATGTTTTGAATCTATTGTGAATGTATTGTGATGTAATATGTGGATTTGATATGATGCTGTGAACCTTCCATTGATAAGCTTGAGCTGAACCATTAGGACATTTAGCAGGCATTAGAGCATGCAAATCTGGCCATTTTGTATCAGCTGCACTAAGGGTGAAGAAGAATGTTGGTGTACCTTGTTGATTGATCATATTTGTCAGTTCAGCTCTACTTTTGTTCCAATATGAACGTGTTCCACATAATGAATACCCAAATCTTGCGACCCACTCACCAATTTTATCATTCGGCATGTCTTCCAATTGGTTGACAAGCTCATGTATTGTGGGAGGTAGTGCATCTTCAAGATTTTTTTTGACAAAAACAAAGGCAGTACGATTACTTCGATGATGCATAATTAGATTGTATATGTAGTATCGGAAGCAAGGATGTTGGGAAAATTTGTTGTCATGATAGCGAATAAGATGAAGTGCATATTCGTGCATATCAATTTGATGAATGCGTGGGTGTAATAACATTGTTGTACTTGTGGGAAACAAAGTTGGAAAAGCCATGGAAAGAAGCCCTTTTGTGTTGTACTTATTGATAGGGGACATTTCTAAAGGGGGCCAATCAATGGAAGGTGGTAGTGGGATATTTGGTATGTGTAACAACTGTCTAATTTCTTCAACCTCAATTCTAGCATTATTTTGTGTTGAAATAAATGACGAGGATTGCAATTCATATGGTTCAAATGAATTTGGTGGTTGATATGTACAGGACAAGCTTTGCTGATGAGATAATGTAGCATTGCTATTAAGATGTGGAATCAAAGGTGAAATGTCTTCTAAAATAAGAGGCAAAGAATCTAATGTAATTGGGTTGATTTGTACATCCTTGTAGTATGGGTCGTTTTCCATTTTGAATTGAAGGGAAGAAAGAACATGTGTTCGACTAACAAACGGTTCATATGGTTTGTTTGTAGAATTGCACTTCCGAACAATGAGGATGTCAAGTTCTGATACTAAATGCGGTAGGTATGTGTCAATGTTGGAAATGTCTTAGGGGAAGCAAATAGTATGACCAAAGTATTTATATTGACCACCACAAGCATGTGTCACTTGCAATATGGGTTTAGCATGACTAATGAGCATCTCTTCAACATGTGTAAGTACTGCAAGGGAAGTTGGTTGGTTTCTCGGATCCATATTGTTTTCCAATGAAAAGCGATGCCCTTTTCGTTCTAGAATACAACGTGAACAAGTGTATGCTTCATGGAATTTTTTTGTTACAATACCAGGGTAACATTCTTTGCAAATCAAGCAGACATGCATATCAACTAGTTGGTCCATTGTTTTACGAAATCATTGATGTGCATCATTGAGGTGGTTGTTCAATGGATTTGGTACATGAGATGGAAGTGAAGTTGAGTCGAGAGGTTCTCCAAGAGAATTTGAAGAAGACATCAACATGCATATGAGCAGCACTGTAAAGAAGACGTTGTTTCTTGTTGTTTATATCTATGTTGTGTGCATATAATACTCTTCTTCGTGCATTGGCTTGTTCCTTGTCATGATTTGGCATAATTCCTACAAGATAATTGTAAACTTGTTAAACACCTAGAATATTTTATTGTTGTCAGCGACTCATTTTGTATATATATTAACTGGAAACTATGTGGATATAAAGCAGAAGATAAAAAAAAATTGTTAATTCATTGCATATGGGGAAGTAAGAATGTAGCTTAAAATAATATAATTGCACCTCATTATTAGTTTTTCAAATTGTAACTTGATAATTGTAAGAAAACGGTAATATAGAAGAACAAAGTGTAGTGTGAGAAAGTATATATGAAAAAAAAGTAACTGTAATTATTGTTATGTATAGAGTAATCAAAATTTATGCCCAGAAACAAGAGAACAAAGTTGTGCATTTTATAAAAAACAAGATAGCAAAATAGTATTGTATTTAAAAACTACCATATAGGTTTTTTCACCAATTTGCATAAGAAATGGTAAGTGATAGCTTGTACATTAGAAGTATGAGACTCCAAGAAAGTGGTGTTATAAGAGATTAAAAAAAATACCCTGATATGTTGAACAATGAAACAACGAGTTAAAATTGAGAATTGAAAGCATTCATTATAAACAATGAAGAATGGTTAAGTATCAAGTTGAAAAAACGTATATATTTATGTGTCCATCTGAAATTGTCGTTTATGTGTTTTCAACCATGACAATTACAACTTCTAGGCTTGCAACTCTACAGAAGGTCTATGTTTTAACTGAAAGAGTAATAAGTAATTTTTTGTTGCAGATCCTCTGCACTATTTCATCAATTGATGTCGTTTCAGTTGAGAGAAGACACAGATCTTTTGCATAAATTCCCATGAGTTGGTTTGCAACATCATTAAATGTTATCACACCATGAATGGATCCAGTAACATCTTCCAATTCAACCTTTAGTATATATTGGTAGTCACATTCAAGAAATTATCCATCACATTTAGCACAATGCCAAATGTCTCCAACTTTGTGAGCAAACTTTTTCATGTATTGTATTCCGTCAACAAAAAGAGGGCATGCAAGGAAATAAAAGTCATCCATGTTAAAATTTGTGATGGTTGCTACAAGAGAGTAGCAAACAACTTTTTCAAATGATTGAAGAGTTTGCAGGTCATTGATGGTAGTGACTTTACAGGAACCAAAGTGAGAGGCATTGAACTTTCGGCTCAACGATGGTGATGCTGAACGAAATCCATTTTCATGAAACCAGTTTTGGAGAACTGAAGTTTGTTCAATTTCTGGGTTTATAAAAATAGTAGTGTTGGAAATAGTTCCAACAGTTTTTCCATTAAAATATATAACATGGCCACCTTTGCTTGCTACAGCTGGAGACGTAGGTAAACTACGGAGGTTGGCAAGTTCGGCTCCTTCAATTTGGCAATGCTCTCCCCAAAGTGTTATGTCAATACTATAGTCTGACATGTCACAGAATCCAATAGCGCGCCTAACAGTCTCAACACCATCTCGTTTTCGTATTGTGGATGTTGGAGAAACTGAAATGACAAGGCCAACAAGGTCCACCATGGAATTGACAGGTATACTTTGTATCTCCTAAATAGTTTTAAAGTTAAAGAAAAAAGGTATTAAGGGGTATTCATTTAAGCATGGTTGGATGGTTGAGGAGGAACCTAGGAAAATCTCATTATGGCTTTTCAAATGGTTGAAAATTGGATTGGATGCTTTCATTGTGCCATTTAATACTATGTACACTATTCCTATATGTATTTGGTCATACAAAGAGAGTGCCAATTCATTGAATGCGAATATATGTATTTCATCATGTGAAGCATTAACAATGTCAAATCCAAATATTTTTCCAGACCCTCATTGGTTTCCATATTCATGTAGCTTTGTCTTGGCAATAACTCGACCTTGAATGTTCCAAACCTTGCTATAAGAGGTTAGTGATGTAAATGGAATAGTTGATGCAGCCAAGGCAGGTTTTTCGTCTACTGAGCTAGGATTCACTGGAACAGAGGAACAACTCTGCGAGGGAGAAGGTACAAGTAAGTGGTAAGGTGCAGGATCTCTAATAATTGTTGCATCCATTGTGACAACTTTGAGTGTAAGCAATGCGATAGTCCTATGAGAAGAAGTATGTTAGAGTTGAATTGGATATAAAAACCTTGGATGCATGAACAGTGTGAAAATGATTAAGTGGACAAAGACAAAATGGAAATTAAACATACGTTACACTATGTACAATGTTCGAGGTACACTTTGTAAGTTTGATTATAGATCCTTCTTTGAGTTGTCCAGTTTCTACAAGACTACTATATATAGTTGGAAATAATATCTCATGCTTGTGAAGCCCGTCTGAGATAGAAATTCGGAACCGAATAGATGATGAGTTCAGTGAGTTCACTTGGTTTAACGAGGAGACTTGTACTATCGGGCAAATGTTGACAGCACCATGCAGCAATAGTGAAATAGAATCTTTAGTTAGCATACTCTCCATAGCGTGATAGATTTTTTTTTCCTTTGAAATGAAACAGGGAAAGAACAAAAAAAAATCGCAATGTCACATATTCATGTGATCAAATGATAAAAAAAAGCAGCAGATATGACACAATTTTTTTTCTGGTTAAACTTACACCAAGAGGGAATATTGAGATTTGGGGTGTACCAAGATGTATGTTTTATTATCTCTACCTATGAGCATGAGACAAGTACCGTCGAGATTGATTCTATGGCACTTGTTCAAAATTTGAAATAAAGATTAATAGATGAATTTGTGTCCTCTTTCAATTTTTCACTATAAATATTTTAATTCTTAATTGTATTCATTTAGTCTTCTTCATTATATTACACAGTTTATAGATTAATATATAATTCACTATCCCACAACCCACATCACGCAACATCCCGCAATTGCAAGATGTGGGATACGAGATTACTTAATAATATTTCATTCACCACCCGCATCCCGCATCCCGCAATTATTGCGGGATCCGGGATTACAAAATAGCGGGATGCGTGATTACAAAAATGCGGGATGCGGGATTACAAAATAGCAAAGTTTTATTTCCCTTTCGGTAATGCGTAATCCCATAAATTGCGGGTTGCGGGTTGCAGAAACACAAAACAAAAATGTTAAATTAAACTGCATGGTAAAAAGCCGAAAGCGCAAAGGCAAAAGTAGAATATCCTGGAATTGCATGATGCGGGATTACAAAAATGTGGGATGCGAGCATACAAAATAGGGTAAAATTATTTTTCCCTTTCCACATTTCACAATCGCGCAAATTGCGGGTTGCGGGTTACGGAAACACAATAAAAATCTTAAATCAAACCACAAGACAAAAAGCCGAAACCTGAATACTGTTTTTGTCTAAGAAATTTATACGAAAAAAAATCGACGGTGACCTCGGCAGGATTCAACTGTTTTGAACGTGCTTGTAAAACTCCAGTTTACTATTTAGTCCAGTTTAGCCCAGTTTATGATTACAAAATAGTGTAATATAACTATGGACCGCTGGTGTCCTGTAAATTTAAAGAAACCGAAAATTGTAAAGTGTAAATGAAGCGCACAAAAATCAATATGTGGTTACGTTCAGGTGTGTTTATATGCATAAAGCAAAGGCGTTTGGCAATTGCGGCTTTCGAATTCATTTCAAGTAAAAATGTATCGAATTTTTTATTACCGGAAAAAAAAATATGAGGCAATAGATAAATAACTAATAATCAGACAAAGCAGCAATAACAACAAAACAAAGCAAGGGTACTGTTTGACCATCTCATGGAACACCCTTGCTTTCTTTGGTTGAACTAAAACAAAGCAAGGATTATGTCATTCTCTTTCAGTCAAAGCAGCAATAATAGCAAAACAAAGCAATGGTGTTTGACCATCTCATAATCAAACTAAATGAATATTCAAAAAAATTAAGCAGACTAAAGGAATACCTGCAAATTTAAAGAAACTGCAAACTGTAAAACAAAATAAATCAATAACTAATAATCAGAAAAAACAGCAATAACAAGAAAACAAAGCAAAGGTGTTTGACCATTTCATAATCAGACTAAATGAACCTTCAAAAAATTTAGGCAGACTAAAGGAATACCTGAAAATTTAAAGAAACTGCAAACTGTGAAGTGTAAATGAAGCGCACCAAAATCAATATGTGGTTACCTGAAGGTCTGTTTATATGCGCAAAGCAAAGGCGATGCAACAGCAAATGCGACAAATGCAGTATTGTAACAATATTTTGAAGATCATCATAATCTGAGCAAAGATGAAGATATTGACCCATGTCTGAATCATATGACAAGATTTCTTGCATTAATTGAGCAACAATGCATTGATGAAACATTAATGTCAATGGATAAAGGGACATGGGAAAAGTGTATTCAATTCAATGAAGCACCAGTAAAATGGAAGCTCAACCAAATTGTGAGCGTAAAGACAAAAAACTCATCCAGAATAGCGTATGCTAAACCCACAAAAAATGGTGAACCGAAACTCCGCAAAATCGTTAGCAATGAGTTTTCCAAATTGAGATAAATGAACTGCGGGCAAGGAAAATAAAATCTTGTACAAAAAATCGCCATAACCGGTGGTTTAGGACAACAGATGGAAGAGTAGAGAATACACGCAAACCATCTGTCAAGAAAACATACTAAACGGCAACTGCAAAGAACGACCTGCAACTAGAAATCAATCCATCAATCCATTCATGTGCAGCAACAGTCGTAACACACAGGACACCAACGGTCTATGGGACAGAAATTCGCCAATCGAGATTGCAGAATCGGGGACACAAATAAAATGCAGAAGTAAAAAAATGCTAAACACCCACTCCAAAGAACGACCTACAACTGCCAATCAATCCATTAATCCATTCATGTGCAGCAACGGCCATAACACAGAGGACACCAGCGGTCTACGGGACAAAAGTTCGCCAATCGAGATTGCAGAATCGATGACCCAACTAAAATGCAGAATAAAAAAAATATGATTGATCAGCACAACACTTGTCCACGATCCATTCGCTAATCCGACGCGACACCTGTCGAAGTGTCAATGGCCAGGGAGACGAGGAATCTTCTGAGACTACATCTCCATAGGGAAAACGCCTTCAACGTAATTATAAAAATATTTTCAAAATGTATAATATTTTGTTAATAATTTATTTTCGTGTATAAAAAAATATTAGAATAATGTATGTTTCAACTAATAAATTAAAAGAATTTATGCACCACCATTCACTTATTAAGTTAATATGATATATTATTTATTCACAATCTTTTTTCTTTCTAAAAAGTAATATACATTAAAATCAACTAATAAATTAAAAGAATTTATACACCAGTGTTGACTTATTCAGCTAATATGATATAATATTTACTCGTAACTTTTTTATCGCTAAAAAACAATATACATAACTTTTTTATTGCTAAAAACAATATACATTAAAATCTTACATACTAATATGACATATTTTCATTTCCTCGTAATTTATATGAAAGTGATTGTAATAAATTTTATTGTGAGAATAATAAATTATAGGAAAATAAATTAAAAAAATGTGATAATAAGTTATAAATTGTTTTAAAGCCAATTTTAATTATATTAATTTAGAAATGTACATAGATAGGAAGTATCATATGGCTAATTTGTCATTAGGAAAACTAGGCTAACCACACACACATATATATGGATCTTTATTATGTATAAACAAGGTATAATTAAATGACATATAAATTGTAAACACAAAATTTTCAAACTAAAATTGTGATTTTCCTTATTTCTCGTCGGAGTCTAGGTAACGGGGTGATCTATATTGGAGGCAATGCCTTGCATTACATGCACTTCAACTCTCCAAATATCACAAATTTTTCAACATGATGATAAGGCATGGTATGGTTGAGAGGACCTCTAACACATTGCATATGTGGTTTTTTTAGGTTATGGCATGCGGTGATAATTTTTACTCCAAGTGTTATTCTTTTTCCACACAATCTAATCTTATTTGGTGCCTTTTACTACACACAAAGTGGAGATGATTTATTAGGTTTTTCTTGTACCATCATCTAACTCGTGGTTTTGGTTTTTTTCAATCCCAATGGGTGGTTGTGTACATCAACACGAGGGTGTCAAGGAGACAAACATTGCCTTTATTATACTCATATTTACTCTTCTTGGCATTATTGTAGAGTTTTATAGGAACTGTGTTTGTGGCTCTTTGAAGTTTGTGGGTATAATGATCATGATTTACACATTTTGTTAAGAATGGATTTACATGAGATTTGTTTTCTTTCTCTCCTTCATCTCCCCTTTATTTGTCATAAACCACCATGCTTGCAAAAAGAGAATTATCCCACAAGACCATAACAGTTGCGAGGGGTGAGCTTGAATCATTAGGTCAACGGTTTGCAACATTTGCACTATCATTTATTTTTCTTTTGAAACAAATCGACATTTATAAATTGTGAAAATTGATTCTCGCTTTGTGGTACCTAGTGCAATCGACACTATATTCCATAGCAATGTCATCAATACCATTTTGATTATTTGCTAGGGAAGGCTTAGCTTTTGTTATAAAACTATTAAGACTGTTAGCATTGATTTTATTCATAATGAAATGAACATTACAATTTGTTGAGGATCCTTCATTTGTCTGGGCCTCTAAAAATCAATGAAATCATTGATATTTCTTGCAAAAATCTTTGCGTGCCCTCAATTTTGGGGCAAGGAGCAACTGCATGAGTGGCAACAAGATGTTGCATTAATGCTAAGGTTTTGTTTGTATAACTATTAGGGGGGATCATCCCTAAAGTTGTAACAATGAGATTTAGAGTTGTTTGCAATGAGGACATTTTCTTTTTTATCTTCATTGATTCGTGATAGGCTGCATGCAAGGTTTAGATATTGGTTTTTTTATGAGGGTCACTATGGAATCAAGTGCACTGAGACAGTTCCAATGTCAGTTTAGCTAGAGGTCTTGTATTATTTGAAATGTGCAAATACGTCTTAAATATAGAGTCGAAGTTGTGATATTCTATTTAGAATATAATTTTATTTTAAATAAACTAGAACCAATCATGAATGGAATGGATGCTAGACTTGGAAAGAACCAACTCCGACAGCATTTGACCCAATTTCAGACTCTTTGACTAGCTAGTCTTGTGAAATCATGGCAAAATGATTCTAAAGAGTGCCAATACCAAGCCTCAATGAATACCAAGCAACCATCAATATTGGTTAGAATTTATTTCCAAGCCTAGCTTACCCCATGGACCCGTTAGCACTAAATAGTGCTTTATAGCTATTAAAACGTGAAAACATATTTCAGATCCCATGTTTGATAGCATATTCGACTAGCTCAAACCCCTTCCAAAATCAAATAAATCATTTTACAATACTATCGAAACTCAAAAGTTTGTAAAGTTTGTAAATGGAGCCAAGGGTTTTCGAAAACTCAAATAAATCATTTTTCAATTTTTATGTTGCTTATTATGCTCAACACATTTTATCACCCGCTTCCCAATATTAACGTGCATCGACTCTTTCCTCTTCAAACCACCTTTTGCACCCTATAGACCCTTAACTTTAGCAAGGTTCTCTTCCGATACACCTCGCCCTTCTTTCATTGAATGAATTGATAAGCTTATATCTATCCAAGTTGGTTATACCTAATAAGAAGTAGATCCCGCTAGCGAGGGAGTAAAATCTTATAGTTATAAAGCAGAGAAAAAAGTCAAAAAGCACCAAGCAACGTTCAAAATTGAACCCTTCCCAGCCCTTCCAAAGGGTTCTATCCCTTCCCAGAAGTGTAAAGTTAAAATTACCCTTCAAAAAAAAATTAAAATCTGAATTTTACCCTTCCAATTAAGAAGGGCATAATTTATATCAAAATTTCAAAAGAAGGGCACCATTTGAAATTACCCATCCATATAAATTTCTCAAGACATTGAAATTATTATGCTATAAAGTTCAACTCGTGATTTAAAATATTGGAAATATGATAAATTATAATCACTCACTCCCTCATGTCATGCACTCACTATTTAGTTGTGCAAGATTACCAGTGATCATTGATGACTACAAGGCACTAGCCATCGAGATGTGACTCTGACTCCCGAGTCACTTGGGGCTGCAATATAAAATGTGACAATGTGTCAAAAACTACGACTATAACAAAAAAGAACTACTAGGCCTGAAATGAGCTCAAAACTTTGTGCCCACTACCTATGTGAACCTTGTTACCAATGTCCACTCTTTTTCCGTCAAAATGAAATTCAAAAGGTCAGTTTGATGAGTCCTCCTCTATACGACTTCATTTCTTGCATGAATATCATGGACTCATGACAACTATAAACAAAACTCGATGTCATGCAAATACAAATAATGGCATGTAGCTAGGACCACAAACTGTGCAGAGGTCTATTTATGCATTGCTATAATTAAAAAACAATTGTTCGCTCAAGAATAGTCTTCAATTTGATGGGTGGCATGATCGTGATGTAATCTCCCTTCATCCTTCCAAATACTGTGGTTTCTCACAACATTTGTCCTCAGCGCCACCAAAATACATATAAAAATTACGTGTCTTTACATCCTCTTCCTTTAAATCCTCATCGCATAGTCATAAGTAAGGATTATTATGCATGCACATCCTCACCTTATAATACGAATTGGGTCAAGGCATAGAGACAACCATAAAATATTAAATGTGTCAAGACACAAAGAGTAAGAGACAACTATAAGTAAGTCTTATATTGAATTTACCATATAAGTCTTTAATTAACACTCTCAACTAACATTTGACACGTTGGATTGTTGTGATCTTCTTATCACTCCTTTTTTTTGTAAATTAGATAGGGCTTTCTTTATTACTGTGTAAATAAAACAAGGAAAATTACATAATCCTGCTCCTGAAACATGGAGTCAGGAATTGTTGTTGCAACCATCTGAGAAAATAAATAGAAGTGGCCAGAAAGTGAGGCGTGACAACATGAGAGTTTCCCAGCCTTTGAGCGTGGGCGCTCGGTCATGATTACAGAGAGAAAACAGGAAATTGAAACTAGACAACCGAAAGCTATATAACATTATAGAATATGGATAACACTGAAGAGCAGACAACAAGACAGCTACCACCTGCGCAAAGACTCGACCTCTTCCGAGGCCTCATTGGATTCCCCCACACTTTGATTTGAACCTGCTTGGCTGGCTTCAGCAGCTTCCACAATGTCCCTCCTTGGCTCGTGAATGAAGGGGGGTGCCGAGATTCTTAGGACCTCATTCATATGGCGCAAGTTGTTCTCTACATCTTCCTTGAAGATGCCCACAATCACCCTGACCATATCGACGTAGCTGTCTCACTCGTCCATAGAACGAGCGAGAATAAACTTAAGTCTCCAATAATTAGACATCGCGATGTCTCCTCCAAGTCTATGTCGGAACTCACTGTACACCTCCTCCTCCATGACATTAATTGAATTCCTAATATGCTTCGGGGTCTCCTCCCGAAATAACCTCTCCCAGTCCTCCTCGTTATTTCCTCTGTCAGCGGCCATCCCGCACCTCCAACGATGAGAACGACGTCTTCTTTTCTTGTGCCTGGCCTTGCTGCTAGTTTTCTTCCTCGTTCGTTTAGGGCGAAGCGCTTTGCTGGTGGATTTGCGCATGCTATCCCAACGGTGTTTTTCCAAAAGACATTGCACAGCATCGAATGCAATATATTCTCTCAAGTCCAAGCTTAAGTAATGACTCGGAACCCAGCATGAGAGGTGAGCTATGCAGACCTAGGTCCAAGATCTCGCGGATCGATCACCTGCGGATTTTCTCAGCTCCTTTCGCATCTGTGTATCCATGGCGTGAGGTGAGTTCATGCTGCTCACAGACCGTCATTTCTCAACCGTATCATAACCAAGGGTGGTGGATCTCCCTTTCATTCTTTAGTACACCCTTTTCACTTGGTGCCTGTGGGTGGAGTTGACGGGCGTCATTCCCCACATGCCGACCAAGTGTCCTCCCTTGCTCTATACTCATGATCTCCTCCACCTTCCCTTGCATAGTTATCAAGACCTCCTCCACCGTCGTTTGCTCGGTGTTCAAAGCATCCTCACCGACTACTGTCGCGTGGGTATGCCACCCGTCACCCGCATTCGAGTTGTGCAGATCCTGAGAAGCCAAAATCATCCAGTGATTGCGATCTTCAGAGGCCTGTAGATCATGCCAATTATGAGTAAGAAAGGTGGTACTAGCCAAGACCCCTTTGTTGGCAATGGAATCCGCAAGTTTGTTCGTTGTTCGCTTCACATGTTGAAAGACGAGAGTTGGATGACCATCGAGGATGTCATTTAGCACTCTGATCTTGTACTCCAGACACCAATTCTTGGATATTTTGCTTACTGTAGATCCCACTTGTAACCTTTTAGCCATGTTGATGATGAGCAGGGAGTCCCCTTCTAATATTAGTGGGAGCCACCTTTGTTAATAGCCCAGTCCATGACGAGAATCATACCCTCCAATTCAGCCACGTTATTGGTGGAGGTTCCTATCGAGAAGCATACTCTCCTCCCGCCCTGTGTAGACCGGGATGGCGCGAAGACCTCAATCCTGGAGTATTTGCATTTCATTGTTGTTGGTGGTTAAGTCGTGGTCCTTCCAGCGAGTCAACTTAAGAGTTTCTTGAATGTGAGTCTTGAAAGTGTCCCAAACCTCCTTCTCAGTTCTGGCTTTGTCTTTGAAAACCTTGTTGTTCCTTTCGATCCACACTTCCCATACTACAAACCCTGGGAAGAGTTCACAAATTCGATTAAGGATTTTACTAGAAAAAGGTTGATGTTTCCATTGGGCTATGGTGAGATCACGACGCCCATTTTGCTTCGCCTTTTTCCTAAATATCCTTTCCCCTTCCTTTCATATCTTGCCACCAAAGGATGCATTCGTCTAGTAGATGGTTAGTTGTTTCTTCATGCATTTGGCACAGGAAACACCAATGCGGTCCTATGCTTCCTCTTTTTTGTCTGTTTTCCCCTGTCAGCACTCGATTGCGGAGAAGGATCCATAAGAAGGTAGATACTTTTGGCCACAGGTTTTGCTTGCCAGACTTTCCTCCATTATCGTCTCGGTCCTCTTCCATTGGAGCTAGAAGAGAGTCGACGACTTCTTTCAAGTTGTAGAGTCCCCACTGTGAGAAACCCCACCTGAAATTGTCCTTGCTCTTGTTGATTCTTATTTGTCGTGATTGGAGGTCATCCCATAACGCTTCTAAATCTTCATTGGGGCTTATTTCCTGCCACCAATCTTTTCTTTTCCAAGTCCTATAATGATCTTCTTGGTTTGTATCCTCCCAGAATGTGCTGACCTTGTCAAATTTTCCATTGTGGAGTTTGTCCCTTAGAATCAGGAGATTGTGGTGTTCTTTTAGCCGGCTGAGTTGATTCCAGGAGTCCTGGAAGAAGTCTACAGAGTCACCATTTCGTATTTCCCAAAAGCTGAAGGTCTGGACGATATTGCGATTGGCATTAGCTGAGTTCCATATGTGCGAGCCTTTGGGATCGCCGCTGAATCTAATGAGATTGGGCTTGGAATAGTTCGATGCATATTTTCTTTTCCATACCAGAGCCCAAGGTTCGTTGTTGTGGGTAACCCAACGCCACCAGATTTTTGCATTACCAATTTTGTTGCTAATATGGGGGTCTCTCAGGCCTAGTCCACCATCCGTCTTGGGTATGCATAGCATGTTCCAGTCCACCAAGGCCCATTTCTTCTGTTCCACCGAGCCTCCCCAAAGAAAAGTACGCTACAAGGCTTTTATTTTTTTTAGGATGGATTTGGGTGCAACAAGGATGGAGAAGAGGTAAAGGGGCAAGGTCTAGAGGATCGATTTGAGCAAAGTTAGACGGCTGGGTAGGTTAAGGGAGCGATAGGTCCATGAGGAGAGTCTGAGATTCAGACGATCCAGGAGATCTCTCCAGGAGACATATTTTAGCAAGGAGTCCAAGAGAGGAGCCCCTAAATATTTTGAAGGGAGCATGCCCTCAGAGAATCCTAGGATACGACATATGTTTCTCTTTGTATTATGACGTGTTAAAGAAGTAAATGTGAGATTTGATTTTGTTAATGTCCATGCCACTAGTTGCGAGGAAGGTGTTGAGACAGTAATTAAAGGATTTGACTTCCTGAACCGAGGCTTTTCCCATGAGCATAGTGTCATCGACAAATTGCTGGTGAGACTGGCGATCGATTCCATGGGGGGTCAAACCTTTAAGATCCTGTGAGGTGATTTTGGCATTGATCAGTCGTCCAAGTCCTTCCATCATAAGAACGAAGATGAAAGGTGACAGAGGATCACCCTGGCGAATGCCTCTCGTTGGCTTGAAGGTGGGTGAAGGTGTTCCATTGACAAGGATGGAGAAGAAAGCGGTGGAGGTGAGGGTGAGAATCCATTTGACCCAGAGTTGGTCGAAACCGAAGGATAAGAGAATTTTTCCCATATATTTCCAATTGATCTTATCAAATGCTTTGGATAGATCCAGCTTAATGAGCATTCCGAAGAACTTGGTGATTTTGAGAGAGTGGATAATTTCATTGGACATGATAATGTCGTCTAGGATTTGGCGTCCTTCCACATACTTTGACTACTCTTTGGAAACAAGGCCTAGGAGCAGAGGCTTGAGTCTGTTTGCAATGGTTTTGGTAATTATTTTGAATATAACATTGCAAAGAGCGATGGGTCTCAATTTACCTATCAGGAAGAACCCTAAGCTTCCATACCCTTCGAAACCCTAAAGTTTGCTCTGCCTTTCCCTTTAGCTTTGTTGTTGTTTTTATCTTCTCCACCGATCTTCTTATCACTCCTTACCAATGTGATTGCAAGACATTATTTTGAAGGCGAAGTCCATAATTTTAGGTCTTCTTCCTCATTATCATGCCTTTTGGTAAGACAATAAAGAGGGTAGTGGCCTACATCGGCATGGAAAACGGTTTCAACCTAGAGGTATACACATTAGATGTTTTCATTAAATAACTTAAATTACTACATGTGATTGTCGATTCACTGAATCGTGGACTGGTACAAAACACAACAAATTTTAGAGCCTCCAACTCTTAATTACTCACACTTAGAACTTTCTCAAATCTAGCCATTAATAAACTTCTTTTGGTATTTGGGTTCAATTTAAGAGGTGTATAGTTGAGACTAAGACATGTAGTGAATTGCAAGGATTCAATTGACTTAGGCTTGATTCCATTTCCCCTCCATCCCATACATGTGTTCTTTCACGACAAATGTTGAACAAAAAATTTTGATGCCCTGACCCCAGTTATGCTAGCTTTGCTAACTTGCTTGGTATGTAGAAATTTTTTTTAATGTTTTATGAGTTGTGTATTAATTTTTCTTAGGTGACCAATCCTTATCATTCTTAGATCTCTCAATCTTGAATCGAACTTGGATGCCCCAATATAATTATGACATCGTCTAAGTAGTTTTTTTGTATAATGAACTGTGCTCCAACTTGAAAAAATACAATAAAATAGTTATTATATTACTGCACTGTAAAATTAATGATAAACATATGACAACTTAATGTGTTCAAAATAAGTTTTATTGAAAATATATCATTTTTTCATGTAAATATTAAGGAATACTCAATTATTAAAAATTGAAAAAACAATATTTATTTTTTACATTTTTTTATGAAGAGTTTAATTAATTTATATTTGTCAATTGAAATACAATTACTTATATTACCCTTATCTTTGAAGGGCTCCAAAAATACATTCCCTTCCATTTGAAATTAAGACCCACCTATCAAATTTGATCACTGGTGCCAAGGATTGTTGAAGTGGTTTTTTTAGGACATTTGATTATTGACCGATGGAGTATGATTACAATCATCTGAGATTTCCAGGGGCATGCTTTGGGAAGTTTGGATGGTTCGAAGGGCATATTACGAACAGTTGAAACCAAGAGCAGCGGCAGCTTTCGTTCACCTATATCCCTAGGCCGCAGCAAATCTCGTCTCAACTGCACTTCATCGATCGCGTCTCAGGTGCACTTCATCAATCCAGTTTCATGTCCATCGTTGCTTCATCCTGCATTGAACACTCCAGCATCAAACTTTCTTTCCAATAGGTGTGTCCCAATACGTTTTCCAACTCTTGCTAAACAATGACTTTCGCAGCCATTATTTCTTTTGCAATTCATTTACGAAAAATCTATTTTTCCTATACCTACATGCCTACTAGTGCTGCTTCTCTGTTCCTCTAATTCCTTCTTTTGTTTGTCTACAACAAACCCCAATTCTTTTCTGATTTATTCCTTTTGGATTTCCTTTCCTCTATTATGGTCTCGGCTTGCTCTATTCTCTTTCTAAAAACCCATGATTTACCTTTCTCTAAGTGGTACTGGAATCTTCAACCATGCCTCTGCTATGCCACTCTCATCTCTGAATTCCTATGATCTCACAACCATGCATTGAAAAGTATCTCTGTTCTTTATGCCTGAGACTACAACCTCTATTCTACTCTCAACTGAATAATTAATATGACGATATATCCCATAAAATAGCAAATTTTCATTCCTTTTATAGTTCTGATAATCTCGTTTGCAATACAATTTGGTTCTAAATTCCAAAGTCAACATCAATACAGTCATATGCTCGAAGCCTTGTATCATGACTATTACCATGACTCATCATTCTAAATTCCATAGTCGACATCAATACAGTCATATGCTCAAAGCCTTGCATCATGACTATTTTATGGTAATGATGACTATTACCATGACCCATCATTCTAAATTCCATAGTCGACATCAATACAGTCATCTCTGATTCGACGCATTGTGCAAAACATGATTATCTGTGTTTAAAATATCATTCCCCATACTCATTTACTCCTGAAATGACTAGTAATACTAACTATTTCACTTACAATCCATGGCTATCATAATTAACATGATTTATTAATTAATTGATAAGAATCATTAATGTAAATCTCTTTGTTTTATGAATTGTCTTATGGCACATGGTCTCATTGTGCATAAAATAGAATTTAGATGAGATCGCCTTGATGCCTTTCTTTGTCATTCATTGTCATTTGATGCCCTTCTTTGTCATTCATTGTCATCTGGTCCATTACATTATAACCCCCATCATTTTTAACAATTTTCCATTTTTCAATCAAAACAAAGAAGTCTTGAGCTGATATTTCTTTGACTTGCTTGGTTGCTAAATGCATATAAATTTAATATTATATGGAACTCACTCAAAGTGATGTGTTTACATGCTGATATGTGCCCAGATTTGAGAACAAGGCCCTTTAGCTTCTCACCATTGCTGTTATAAGAGTGTAAGGGTGACTCAAATTTTCAGGTCTTCTCATGGAGCATTGGAAAGGTCAAAAAACTGATATCATCTTTTACTAATATCTCTTTCCAGCATATTTATCATGAGCATAACTCTGTTGCTGATTCCCTTTCTAAGATTGGTATTGGGGCTATGGACTGTTGCATTCATCTGGAATTCTGGAAGGATAACACTCTTCTTAATAAGGCATCATGGCCTTTTGGATAAGTCCTGTTTTATCCTGTTCTGGTTTTTGGATTGATATTGGTCTTGTTTTTCCTGTTTTTATTTGGTTTAGTTATACTTGGAAGGTAGAGAACTGGCTTTAGCCTTCCTCTGAAACCTGCTTATTGTATTTGGAAACAGTGGCTGGGAAGCTATGTTCTTTGCTGAATGTACATGACTATGCTGTAACTGGTTTCAACTTTTTAATATGAAAGTTAAACTTTTTTTGGTGAAAAAACAAGAACATTAAAGAATCGATAATCCTTCATCTTCCACCTGCTCCCAGCACACTATCTCAGCCTATAAGCCTTTACACTGCTCCCAACACACTAATCTAGAATATAAACTTTTACACAGGTTTGGGGAAAAAGTTCTCTAAAGAAAAAATAAATTGCATGAAAAAGCATATAAGTAAAATAGAAAAACAAGTATAGTTATGCAATTGCTGAGAAAAATAAAGTTAATCAAAGCCATTAGATATAGAATTGCCCATTTGGATTTCTAGAGTAAAATGAGGTTCAAATTCCCATGTAGATTCAATTAATTATTTGCAACTGAGGTCTGTATAGTCCGGTGCCATTTATGATGTATACACCACATGCCACTGCTTATCCTCACATGATACACTGTTCTAACCAATCCCCCTAAATCAAGCTAATGAATACATAAATTTAACTGTTTGATACATTTAACAAAATTTTCAGCTTAATCAGTTCAGTGTCCAATTCATTTTACAGAATTTTCAGTTCAAACAAAGGTCACTAATGTTTAATTCAATAATTCAATGTTCTTGAAAGACTGGAAAGCATGGATTGATAGCACAGGGGTCCTCCATCAATTGTTCAATTTGCACCAAACACTTTTATGGATTCTTTTCTGGGACGGAATGCAAAATGGGAGGGATGTCCTTAAGTTGAAATGGTTTTGTAAATTCAATAACCCTGGCTGCAACAACTTTTTACTAATTTTAAAAATTTATAAACAATTTTTTTTCAGACCATACCAAATTTGAATCCGTATTCGATGCTGCACTTCATAAACTATGGTTCCAACACTTGCAAACAACCAATTAGAGAATTCTCAACAAAAACCACTCAATGCTACAGGTTACATTTATGTTTGTTTGAGTCATGGTTGGCATCCACAGCTCCAACTACCAGTTATTGGGGTGTTAAGATTGCTGTTGCATCCTCTTCATTTAAATTGAGCATTGTTCCATTAGATATAGCTTGGATTTAAAAGTATATAAACAATTTTTTTAATATCATACCAATTTTGAATCTGCATGTGAACTTGCATTTCATAAACTATGGTTCCATAACACTTGCAAACTAGCAATTAGAGAATTCTCAAAAAAAAACATAATGCTACAGGTTACATCATTTCTGTTTGTTTGAGTCATGGTTTTATATAAACAATTTTTTTAATATCATACCAATTTTGAATCTGCATGTGAACTTGCATTTCATAAACTATGGTTCCATAACACTTGCAAACTAGCAATTAGAGAATTCTCAAAAAAAACATAATGCTACAGGTTACATCATTTCTGTTTGTTTGAGTCATGGTTGGCATCCACAACTCCAATTATCAGTTATTGGAGGGATAAGATTGTTGCTGCAGCTTCTCTATTCACTTATTGTTTCCTTATATTGAGTATAGGCCTATTGAATGTAGTTTGAGTGGTTAGGAGAAATTATGGTTACCCTTTCTACCCATATTCGATTCTCTACCCATATTCAATTCTTGTACATGATACTTTTGTTGAAACCACCATACCTTAATTCTCTAAAATAATAGAAAATAACAAGGATAAACATATTTCCAGACACAATATTGAACATTGCCTTATATACACTCAACTCGATTCCTTCTTCAGTTTAATCACATCCAAAAACAATTTATCTACATCATAAATTTTAACCTGTGGATTAACCCTTCACATTGAAACTAGAAACATACAGGTGCATGTAACAAACCCCAGCCCCCTTCCCGGAGATCTAGAAAAGAAAGTAAATTACCAAGACTCCGACAATTCTATTAGTAAAACGACAAGTAACTAATCATCATGATTTACAAATTAAGGCCTCAGAAAGACAGTTTCTTAAACATACGCAAATTAAAGGGCTCAAACTTTGGTCTGTGTGGATGTGCAGAGAAAGCACCCTATACGGGATATCTGTAATTACATCTGGTGACAGGGAATTATAGAAGTTACCATTTCCCAAATAGAAGAGGGTGGTGTCGACAGACACCATGAATGAATGAGTAGCATTAATCACACAGACTTCTTAACCTCCGAAGCCGTAGAGTGTTCGGCCCTGCCTCTTGAGGGAGTAGACAACGTCCATGGCTGTCACGGTTTTTCTCCTGGCGTGCTCTGTGTATGTCACGGCATCTCTGATGACATTCTCCAAGAAGATCTTAAGAACGCCCCTGGTCTCTTCATAAATGAGCCCGCTGATACGCTTAACACCTCCTCTCCTGGCCAGACGCCTGATTGCAGGTTTGGTGATGCCCTGAATATTATCTCTGAGAACCTTTCTGTGCCTCTTGGCACCTCCTTTCCCCAAACCCTTACCTCCCTTTCCACGCCCAGACATCCTTGTACTTGCTAATTTTCTCTGCTACTTTCAGGCAATGAAAATGAAAACATGCGATGCTGGATCTAAGCCAGCAAGGAATGTATTTATATATTGCTCGTGAGTACATCTCCAACTGTAGGATTCTCCTCGCTTCGAGTGTATCCCATCTCGATCCGAGGCAATATGATCTTTTCCGGTCGACCGTTGATGGGCTATTATCGACGGCTAATATTAAACCGACGAGAATTGGGGCACTCGTCTAAAATGAGCAAATGAATGACCACTAAAACTAGTTTTGCCACACTTTTTATTTCACATGGGAATAAATGAGAGAAGGCCCATAGTGTTACAGCCATGCCTTAGATGACACCTTCTTCACGCCCAGGAGGCTAGCTTGGGCGCCAACATGGGCAAGACAATTTGGTCGGCAACCTTGGCAAGTGGTGACTTGATCAAGTGACGAAACACTTGAGGAGCGCGCGCGCTTAGCAAGGACGTGCTACCACAAACGATGCCCATGCTCACCCCTTGGAGCTTAGCAAGCCCAAGTGCGCGGCACCTTGGAACTTCATCAGTTGGTGACACACTTAAGTTTAGTGCACGTTGATGGAACGAGAACACCTTGAGGGAGTGGGAGGAACAACATCCCATGGAGTGCACACGGCCTTTGTTTTTACCCTAGCCTTCTAATGCTCCATGAGAATGCCCTGAAAATTCCTTATTTGGAGGTTCTTTTAGTAGAAAGAGCATACTAAACATTTTTTATTTAATTTTTATGTTGCAGAAATCAATGGCTCAATGGCTCAGCAACGTCCCAGGAGTGAGTTGAAATCAGTTGTGTTATACAGCAAAATTGATGATGAAGGAAAATGGGTTTCGATGCCAATATCTATTGGGTCATGGGTAACAATGAAACCAACAACAATTGGAAGCCATGGAATAAAAAAAAGGCGCTTGCATGACATTAACGTCCATTGGAAAGGCTTGGTGAAAGGATTTAAGATGAGTAATGGAGGAAAAAAAGTGGCACATGTCTATGACTATAGAGAGATGTCAAAAGAGAGTTTTTATTCAACCAGATTTTCCCAAAATTGATTGTAATTGTGAGTATGGATGATCAGTTTGGATATCATAGTTTTTGATGGTCAATTTTTATAGCTTCTAGGATTTCCAAATCTCCTTATTTTTCTTTTATAGCAACATGAATATATTGCATTTATATCAGATTTATGCATATCAAATTGGAAGGAATGGGAGCCAGCGGATTGCATAATGAGTGTTTTCCAAGTTGTTCATTCAAAAATTGGAGAACTACTCTATGTTGGTAAGGATCTTTCATGGTTAAAGAAGGAAGGTATTCTATTTTACAAATATGAATACATTCTTCTGAAAACAATTGGATCGTGTGGATATCTCAAAGAGATCCCTTTACCTTCACTCAACTTATGGGAATGGCCAAGTGTACATGATTCTTCAGTAAGTTCTTTTCATTACAAGTTATTTTCAGAAATGCAAATTGGAATGAAAGAAAAAGGCGGCATCCGCGTACGTAGTGGCATTTTCATGTCGTTCTCTATGTTTTTTCATCTATTTCATAAGGAGAAGTCGATAAGGCAAACTGGTAAAATGTATGCTACTTCAAAACCTTCCAATGAGCTACTTACAAATTTGTTTTTCACTCAGTGGGATACAAGAGTACAGGACCAAAGTGGAGAAGAAATACAGTGCAGATTGAGTCATGACACCTTGTCTTTCAAGTAAGTCATTTCAATATTCCTTTTTAAAATTTTATCCTACTTCTTAATTTTTAGGGTAGTCGAGGAAAAGAGGGAGTTACTTATGAATGTAACAAATGATACAACATTTTCATTTGGTTCTTTCAGGGATTGGATTTCAAGACAGATATTATATCTCTCATTTAAATTCCGTAGGTGGAGACTAGTTCGACAAATGGGGAAATGGATTTGGGTTCCAAAGGAACAGGATGATGGTGATGGAACACATTCTCCAAGATTTTCAGTTGATGTTCTGAAAAATGGTGAATTATTTAGAACATTATCAATGGAGGAGGATTGGACACTATTTGAAGTTAGAGAACAATTAGAGCTGGAAGAAGATTTTGACCATTTTGTATTTATACAGAATGGTAAAATGGTGAGAATGTAAAGATGAATATCATGGTTTTAATATGAAGACCCAAGTATACCAAATCATTGGCATGTGAAACCTTATTTACAGAGAATAATTGTAATTTATTTTATTGTATTTTGTAGGTGGGGAAACGACGAGAACATACTGTGCGTTGCAAAGACTGTATCAAACCTTCTACCATTGAAATTAGGGAATGCTAGATATTTGTGATTTCGAAATATAAAATGGATAAATAATCCACATTATAAGAGCATTCCCTGAATGTAATGGACTTTTTGTTTTGCAATCTCCAGTATTTCTTTCGGTGTTACTATTCAAGAAACCATAGTAGTCCATTTATGACGATATTATACCTATACTTTCTTCCAAAAAGTTGAAGTGTTTATACACTTTTAGTATTTTTTTTCCAATTTCCTATGTATGTGTGTGTTTTTAGTTTTCTATTCAGTTTGGTTTAATACATGATTAACATTTAAATATTGCAAGGAAATATATGAAAAAAATGTGTAGTATCATTTTATTTTGACCAGTATACGGACTTGTGTCCATCCATCCTTAACATTATTTGAACTTAAATACTCTTGTTGCTTTCTAGAGGTGTGAAACATTTTCAGATACCACATATGGCTTTTGTCTCGGCTAGTGAAGGGTTTTGGGCGGTGATTTGTGTAAATTTATGGGATTACACCAGCAATATATGACAATTTTTAGGGCTGGAATGATTGTACCAAGAAGCAACAATGGCTTCCATTCAAACAACAATTGTCTACATTCTTCAAGCATGCATAATCAGAGATGAATGGAAGCATTTAGGGCACCTTCATGGCAGCAATATACCTTCAGTAAAGTTAAGCTAATAATCAATATGTGAGACAAGGTTGTGGCAGATTTGTGAAATATTTGGTAAGGTGTTTCTACAACAGTAAGGCTTGTCTATTGCAGCAATCTTGTACCTCCATTCACGAATAATGATCAATGAAGTAACCCTGAGAATCATGTCATACAGTCCTATAACACGTTGATACAATGAAAGCAATTAATATTAGCCCACAAACCAGCAGTTTTGGAAGCTTGAAATCTGGGCATGAATGAAGATAACCCAACAGTCATAAAGTCCATCATGTGACATCTGTAAAAGCAATCATATTAATCAAGAGTGATCCTTGGAAGTCTTAACATCCCTACAACCAACGTCCAACATCAGCCTTGTATGGGATAGGTTGGAGACCTTTTTTAGCTACATGTACAGCATAAAAACATTATCATATCTGCGTGGATTTTAACACAGAATAACAGACCTATAACCGACCTCAATTTCAATATGTACTATTATCTTGAGTTATTTTTTTTCAATTAATTCGTCCCTGCATATGCTTTTATGTTGTCTGTCATGTTCATCTTTGTTGATATTATATTCAACATGTTGAGACATAAATGCGACAACAAAATATGAAGTGGCAGTGTTGATGATTGGATGTCTTAACTGATTAGTTCTTCCTTGTTATGATGGTATAGGCATTGGAATGACCCAGTGGTGCTCAGTAAGCTTGGGAAGGATTTCCAAATGGGCATCTTAGGAGATATGCCAGTTTCCAAACAGTCTGCCAAAAATAAAAGAGAATAAACGAATGAAGAGACATGTGCACCTTGGACCTTGAGAAGCAATCATCCAAACTCAAAGCTACAATGATAGTTGGGTTTCCAAATCTTGCTCAATGTCCCCTCCATTTCTAATTTTGAGGGAAAAAGCAAAAATTTGAGAAAATAGCACTCTCAATAAGCAGAAATTTAGATGAAGTAATTAAACAACTCAGCAAGGATCATTTTGTAATGAGTTTTCATGAGTAATGGGGCTCTCAATAAATTATGTGAGAGTCAAGCATTTAAGATCCAAATATTATTTGCACCTACAATCAATAAAATATAAGAGGTTGTTTCATTGTAAATTACAAACTTTGAAGAACTCTCAAGAGCAAGGGGATTTGATTGGACTCTCAAGAGCATCAATTGGATTAGGAGCGGCAATGTCTTCAGTATGTGGTCGTCCCACCTTTCAATTATGCCTATAAATAATTATTTTCACTAAATCAGACACCAAAAATAGTCTTGTGTCTTTAATGCTTAGGTTATTAGGGTATTAGGTGCATGATCAACTTCATGGCCTTATGTTTGGTTGGAGTCATTTTTTTATGTGAAATTCTTGATGAATGAGAACTTCAAAAAGATAAAGGGGGTCACAAGAAATGGTGCTCCCACAAATTATTGAGAAAGTAGTTAGGAGGGAAGCTTGCAATAGGATATAGAAGTGGAGATATGATCCACATTTTAAAAAATTGCTATGTTGTCAATGAAATGTAGGTCTTTAAGAGAACATGGTTGCGGGCTTGTGTCCTTGATTTGATGATGTAAAGCTGGTCAGGGATTTGGGCCATGCATTACCATAAGTTTGACTGCCTACCTTAATTTTCCACTATGGCTACTTAAACTTCCTGAACGGACAGTGGGGATGTAACCTTGGTTTATGGCTAAGTTGCATGAAACTTGAAATGGGTATGGGCTTCAGAAACAGGAGTGCTCGAAAACACTCCTCGTATCCCCAAAACAGACAGGTACGTCAAGGGAAACATGGTATATAAATATAGCTTTTTAAAATAACACATTATCTTGAAAGAAAATAATAATTTAAGGTTAATTTGTAAGTAGGTTTAGAAAAAATCAGAGGTTAATTTGTTTTAATTTTCATACATTAGGGGTTTTTAGGCTTCCTAAGTGTCCCATGCCCCTCATGAGCACTTGGGTGGGTCTAGAGAACTTGAAAAATACATCAATATGCGGGGATTTCATGTTGATACACCTTGGAAACGCACTAAGCCATAAGTTACAATGTCTTGAAGTTGTGAATTGCAGTATGGTACAATTCATTGCATTTCCATGTTTTAGCAAGTTTTTGGTACTGGTACAGTGGTGGTTTAGGCATGTTTTGCAACTTAGGTTTATGTTTTAAAACTTGTTTTTGTAGTGCTTGATCCAATCTTGTTGGATGGAAATTTAAGCTCCTTATAAAAAGGAATTTGTAGAATTTAGAAGAGAGGCATTGGCTAGGACTAGCTACCCCTCATCTTGCATAGGATCCTGTTTCTTATCCAACATCTCTATGAATGAAAAATAAAGACTTCTCCATGTTGTTTTACAAGGAAAAAAAATCATTATATTTGATATTTTAATAAGTGAAATTAAAATATACATGAACTGGGCCTCTGGACTACTAATAAAAAAGGATCATTCATAGTATGTGACCTAGGAAGAAACTCTATTTTACTGCAGCCATCTTCTTAGTCTTCTATATACATTTTCGTGACCTCTTCATGATTTGGAGTTCAAAGGTTCAAGAACCTATAACGTATGTGAGGTTGTTTCCTCTGCAATGCATTAGTAACGTCTCCATGGGCAGAGAGTGACAAGTTTATAGATTTTGCTTCTTCCATAGTTTGGCCACTAGACTGTGTCTTGAGAATACGTTCACTTCCACCTAAAGCAACCATCCACAACTTGCTTGTTATGGTGTAATCATCATCAGCCCTCAAACCTCTAATGACAATATTGATCAAGTTGAAATGAGGATATCATTCAAAAAAACCACTGCACAAAATTTAGTAAACATTACTGCAATTCACCTATGTGACCCGCTTGAAGCCTCATTAACGGTGGTCCATGCAGTTGATCTTGCTCGTCTGCCTATCAATTGAAATGCTTGTTTGAAATCCATCACTACAACCTCGTGCACCTTCCCACTACATTGTAATCGACATTGTTTTTATTAGGGATAGCTTATGATGCCATCTGAGTTTACCAATCTGCAAATGGAAATTGAAAGGCTATACTAAAACTAGAAAAGTTCATCAATTTGTTCAAATATTCAAATAAAATTTTGTGAGAGAATAAAAGCACATTTCGAAAACTTAAGAACAATGGAGCATAAGAATAATTGTAAAGGTAAATGTTAAACTATTGTCCAAAGCAGTCTTTCAAAATTGTTCCTTGAATGTGTGAGGAACGACACCAAGACTATCTGGTCTTCCTTCCTGCAAAATATTAATAAAGATGAAAGTAATAGCTTGGTTAATCTTCATGGGGCTTCATGAAATTTCCATGATACTTTAATTTTATGATCTTATCCACTTAATCTTCTCTCACAAAAAAATATTTGAATATTTGAATAGATGGCGTCATAAGCTATCTCTAACAAAAACAATGTTGATTTTGTTCATTCAATGCATGACATTATCGCAGAATCCTGGAGAAACTATGAGGGTATTGGGTCGTTGGTTATTCCCTTCTGATAATGAAAGAAAAATTGGCATTTCCAGCATAGTCTTCTTGACATAATTTTAGAAATCTTATGTAAAATTACATTGTGAATATTGTATAGTCCAAATCACCATGAGCACTGCTCTACATTTAGGTCATGGTATTAACAAGGAAAGTGTAAGGATTTTAATTTTGAGATGGAAAATCTCAGGCTCAAACATAACTCTTTGATTGAAAACCTGAATATGATCCAATAGTATCCCCATTAGGTAATGATCTCGTCACTAGTAATCAAGAGAAACAAATATAAAATCCTTAGCATCCCACTGCCCAAATCCAATTGATAAGGTTAGGTTGCGACAACATGATCTAATCACCAATGATCAAGAGAAATAACAATAGCCTTGTTAAGTGCTTATCGAACCCTTGATGATTTCTTTTGAACAAAATTAGTCCATGTTAGGACTTGAGTTGACCAACTGTGGCCTCGATATGAACTTCGATGACTTTAATAGTGAAATGATGGACCTACTTAGGGCTTAATCTGACAAGTGGTGTCAAGAGAAGACTGATAGAAAGGAATCTTCCTGTAGATGACGATGTCAACCCTTAACAAATCCTCACCTATGTTATTTACTACTCTGAGAATGTCATTGACTGAATTATATGTTGTCGTTGTCTAAAGATGTTGTTGTTGATTGTTTAACACATACAATTGAATGGAGTATGAGGAAGTTCTTTATTATTAGTTAACCATATCAATCCTGTGGTAGACTGTCAAAACCCTCAGTTCCTGAGATAAATCCCCGATTACTAATGGATTCTTGAGTTGACCTTCGGTTTCTTATTGTATTCCTTCAATAGCCTAAGATAAATCCTTGGTGCATGAGTATAGGCCATAATAGGGTAGACTATACCTGCTGGTGATCTGAATCATGCCCTTATTGTTGTCGGATGCCACAGTTAACCGTTGTATTCCCTTACAAGGGATGCATGTAGATTGAGGGTGCTAGAGGTGTGCCCTAAGAAGGTTGTTGTGAGGTTAGAACAACTCTATCAAGGCTCTTTGAGTTTGTAACAAACCATACTAAGGTTCTAACTTCTGAATGGATTTTGAAGACTAAATTGAACCCCGGACTCATGTGGATTCCTTTGAAGACAAAGTTAGACCTCCACGCTTAATATAGAGAGAGAACAATACTTGCAATTCCCTGTGAATTTGTCTTTAGGATCAGAGAGAGAGAGATCATATATGTGTTGTTCAAACAAGATTTCTCTCTAATTATAATTTTCCATTGTGAGATAAATTGATAAGTTAAGGAAACCATCCTTTAAAAAATATATTTTGTAATTTTTTTTCTCTCAAGGGTTTCATTATCTGTCCACTTGGATTAAAAAGCAAGACAACTTGCAAAGTTCCATGGTTTGCTCTGCCAAATTTTCTATTGAAATGGATATGGTTAAGGAGAAACAAGAAATCTTTAGACATGAGACCTCAAATTTAGAGCTCATCCTAGAGAGATTACTCTAGTTGAGAGAATTTTTATGTTGAATGGATTAGAATATCATATATCAATGACCGTGCACTTTCTTTCTGCATTTAGGGGCAAGTCAGAGGCTATTGCACAAAAGGATCACATTTCAAAAATATCAATGGATTATATACCATCAAGGTTTTGAAGACTTGGATTCAATAGCACCTCATGGAAATATCCAGGTACAATAGGGCCCAACAGTTTTTGGTATGATGAACCAGGTACAACAGGGCCCAAGCTCAAAGAATTTGTGAGAGGCATTCACTTGCCAAAGGACAAAGACATTTTGCAAGTTTTAGTGCAAGGTTTATAATTGATAATAAAATACTATAAATGAAATGTCAAGATCGATTACAGTGATATAGAAACTTTAATTAAGGAGGAATTTTTTTTACCAAACTCATTGAAGTCATAGTGGAGCACATTTCTTAAGATAAAATCCAAATGCCATATGCATATTCTCGCACTTATTTAATTGTGAGAACTTATGCACTTATGCACTTGATCCTCAATCCAATTATGAAGGGGTCATCTCCATTATCAACCCTAGACATGCCACCCTTCCAAAGGATGCATAGCTCTATTTGCACAGGACATCAAACAACTCTTTTACACTTCTCATTTGCGTGTTGGCCATATGTGTGCCAAAGAGGATGTTCAGTTCTTGTAATCTACTATGAATACTTATCACTACTAAACACTCCTTCAAGGGTTTATCACCATCAACATCCATTGTGATTTGCTTGGAGATCGGCATTAGGTTCTACACCATCATTTTGTGCAACTGCTATAAGTCTAAAAAAAGCTAGAAAAGGAGTGTCATTTCTACGGTTATACTGGACCCTAAAAAATTCTGAATATAGGATAGGTTAATATATAGTTGTTGAAGTATGTTCCATACATATATGATTAGTAGTTAAAAAAATAATTCCTTGGTGGGTTGTCCAGATTCAAACCCAAAACTTCCTAAAGGCATGTTCTCTGCTACAAGAGGACATGGAAAGTCCTTAATTGTGCCAAAAACTGAAAATGAAGACTTATAGGGCCTAGATTTAGAAGAAGATGACATTTACAACCCTTTTCACCAACAAATATTGCCTAAAATGTCTCTTTCTGCCCAAGCTATCTTAAAATTCTCAACTGAACACCCGATGCAAATAAGGGGATAACATGTATCAAAAGAAGAGCTCAAAGCAGTGATAGAGTCCTTTCAAAACTCAAAAAGTCCATGTCCCAGTGGTTGCACAATAAAATTTATTTTGGTTTTATAAAATTGAAGCACAACAATCTATGAATCAAGACAAAAATTTACAATAGATTTCACAGATCAATTTTACTCAGAAAATGATATCAAACAATGCAATAAGGAGTTGCAGTTGTATAATTGATTTCATTAATCAAAAGTAATATAGATAATTGTTACAATGTAATACAATGGCATTAATATCCATACAATTCAAATCCATGAGAGGTAATTCGAATTGAGTGCATGAGAGTGGCTTAGTTGTCAATTAAACACCACTCGACACATCAGTTAACCACTTAACTCAACCTTAATTGACTCTAATTGACTCGGAGGCAGTTTATACTGAGTCTAACTTAATAGAACTCAACTGCATGTCAATCAGTAGGTGAGGGTGCATATCTGACTTCAGTTAGGTGAGTTGAATTGAAATACACTGAACTGAGTTACCAAAAGTAGGTAGGGGCCCCTTTAATCACTCCAGCTAACTAAAATTAACCAAAAATAGGCTAATTGATGAGGAAGGCGCCTTTGCAGCTCTAGTTTAACTGGAATTAGGTGAAACAACCATCAATTAACTAATTTGGGGTGCATATGTCATGTAGATCAACCCAGATGTGATCCTAGATTGAAGGAGGAGACTGAGTTAGGCTCCCCAATTGAAGGAGAAGACGTAGTTAGGATCCCTGATTGAAGGAGGATGATCCAGATGATGATGCAGTCACATTTTTGAGCCAGAAACTTGGGATAAGTGGTAAATTAGGTTGATTTATCCAAAGGGATGATTATTTATCCTAACACCCCCCTTTAATCACGACTTTGGATAACTTGGGCCTTGGATACTAAGACCAAAGGTCACACATTACAAATTAAATCCAAAAGTAACTACTTAATACAACCAAGGAAATGAGGAGAAACCTCATGGGAAAAATACCCCCCCTCAAACTAAGCAGTGAATCAGGAAAACAAGTTTTGATCACAACTTTATGAAAATTTTGCTGCAATTTGCAGCACTATGCAGCAACAAATGTAGTATCTTGGTTATTTTGTGCAATAGTATCCTGAGGCTATGCTTGTGAACCTCTGAATCCAAACTAAATTATTATTTCTGGAGGAATCTTCCTCTTTGGAAGAAGAATAATATGCTCAATTGAATCAGTAATATAGACAGTTGCTAGATGAAAACTAGACCCATGAAGAGCCACTAAAATCAACTGATAAGAGAGAAAAAGTGCTTGAGAATTAGAACCATGTGAGGAACACCCAAGAAAATGATATATTGAAGCCTTGAACATCAAACCATGTGAGGTAAAATCATCCCCAAGTGTTAGGAGCATGTGTCCAGGTGAAAGCAGAATGTCTCATTGTTTCCTAGTTCTGTGAGGAGATGAGCATGTGATCAAATAGAAAGGTAGAGAAACCCTGGGACTACGGAGAGTGAATTCTTGAGCTCCATATCTGATATAGCTTCAGAAATAACAAATGATTCACAAAATATCATATCAACAAACTCATATAAGGAAACTAACATCAAATCCCCAGCAACAAGTTTGAAAGAGACTTGTGGTACTTGATTTGTCACACCAAAATTGATGAGGCCCACTACAAGCATGACTGAAGGCTCTTGGAACTTAAAATTTGAACCAAATAATATCAGATCATATCCAAATAAGATCATATCAGATCCAAATAAGTTCATATCAGATCCAAAAGTGTGGAATTCCATCAAATCCCCAACAACAATTTTGAAGGAGACTTGCGGTACTTGATTTTTCACACCAAAATTGGTGAGAGTAGCTACAAGCATTACTGAAATATATTGAACCTTAAAGCCTGAACCAAATAAGATCATATCAAATTCAAATAATTTCATATCATATCTAAGAGCGTGCTCCACCAAGATGGTAGATGCATAGTTTTCTCCTTCTTCAAAATTATGAGTATTGGTGCATGCAATCATGTAGGAATTTGCTGGAAGCTCTAGTTCAATAAGAGTGAATAGATCACTCCTACAATATGGTATTATTTCCAAAATATCCAAAGTATTACTTATATGCACACCAGCAGCAACATCAAAGGGAGATAAATCAAATTCCTCTTCATTTTCTAAAGCAATCCCTAGAAAAATTTGCACAAAATTTAAAAAATAATCACTGGAGAATGTTTGCATAGAATGGAAGGATAGTTTTTCTTCAATATCAGAGATTCAAATGTCTTCTTCTAGATCATCCATATGAGAAGATGAGATATCGTAGATCTCATAAACTTCCAGAGCAACAGGAGAAGGAGTCAGTCCAAGGAGACTTTCTTCAATTTGAATTGACTGTGTGGAAGATTCTGCTTCTTCTTCATCCTTAACAACTTCATCAGAGAGAATAGAGGCTGAGAATTTTGAATAAAGAGATCTTGTGGTTTTGGGTGTGAGCTCCAAATTTCTATTTTGATCCTCATTGTGCTTTCCAAAGGTTCTATCCAATTTTGTACAGAGATCCTTTGGGTATTCAACAGAATCAATAAAGTAGTGCGAGCTTGGAGAAAGGGCCAAATAGATTGTTCCTAAAGCTCTATCACCATCATTTAGCAATTCATTCTCATATTCATAATACTCTTTACCAAGTGCAGTAGACACCTCATAGATACCTTTTCCCTTTAGAGATGAAATCATCTTCAATTTCCATTATGAGTATCTTGTGAATAGAGTAAGAAGAGGAACTGATAATCTCGAATCCGTATGAAGTTGTACCTGCAATTACACAAAACAACCAAAGTAAGGTCGAACAACCTGCACTTTTGGAGTTTGCATCACACCTGGATCATCTAATCAAGCAATCTTGATCAACAATGCTAGTTTGTACAGGAATTATGTGGTAAACTCTCCGCTTCTAGTGTAGTGATGGAATGTTTTTAGTAATTTTGCTCAAATTTCTTCATAGATCTAGCAAGAAAACTGTAGAAGAATTTCCTTGTCCTGCCATGGCTCTAATACCATATAAAATTGAAGCACAACAATCTATGAATCAAGACAGAAACTTACAATAGATTTCACAGGTCAATTTTTCTCATAAAATGATATGAAACAATGCAATAAGGAGTTGCAGTTGTATAATTTATTTCATTGATCAAAAGTAATCTAGATAATTGTTACAATGCAATACAATGGCACTTATAGCCAAACAATTCGAATCCATGAGAGTTAATTCAAATTGAGTGCATGAGAGTGGCGTAGTTGTCAATTAGGCACCACTCGGCACATCAGTTAACCACTTAACTCAACCTTAATTGAGTCTAACTGAGTCAGAGGAAGTTTAGACTGAGTCTAATCTAACTGACTCGAAGGAAGTTTAGACTGAGTCTAACTTAATAGAACTCAATTACATGCCAATCATTAGGTGAGGGCGCATATCTGACTTTAGTTAGGTGAGTTAAACTGAACTGCACTGAACTCTCCAGCTAACTAAAATTAACCAAAAATAGGCTAATTGATGAGGAAGGTTCCTTTGTAGCTCCAGTTTAATTGAAAGTAGGTGAAACAACCATCAATTAATTGATTTTGGGTGCATATGTCATGCAAGTCAACCCATATTTACTCCTAAATTGAAGGAGGAGACTCAGTTAGGCTCCCCAATTGAAGGAGAAGACCCAGTTAGGCTCCCTAGTTGAAGGAGGATGATCCAATTGATTATGCAGTCACATGTTTGAGTCAGAAACTTAGGATAAGTGGTAAATTAGGATGATTTATCCAAAGGGGGCATTAATTATCCTAACGGGTTTTTATATGATTTAATGAAGTAATACAAATTGAGAGTGATGAAATAATTCTAGAATTTATGGTTAAGCAGATCCATGATGTGATTAGGGTGGTTCATGAGGGTTCACATTCAATAAAATGAAACAAAATGTTAGCTATGGTTCTCAAGTTAGATTTGTCTAAAGGATATGGTAAGGTAAGTTGGCAATATCTGAGGATAATGCTAATCCGTTTCGGATGTATCAAGAGTTAGTATATTGGATAATGGGATGTTTGTCTTCAGTTTTTTTTTGCTCTCCTTATAATTGGGTCATCCTCCTTATAATGTGCGTTAAGATAGGCTTGCCCTATGTCAAATTTTATTCTCTTCTAATTGGTCACCAACGATTTAAGTAGGAGAGGAAAAGTTGTGGCACATTCCCTCTATTGTGAAGTTGAAAAAGGTCCTGAACCCATAATTGCATCCTGGCCCATTGATTTATCTGGATTGAAGTGGCCTTTTTTGGACTCTAATATTATATAAGATGCATTATTAAAATAAAATAAATAAATTAAAATAGGAAATTAAAAAAAATGACTTATTAACCTCCACATCATAGATATTAACATTCCTACAACATTAGTTATCAAAGCAACACATCATAGATATTAAGAAGACATGTTATGCCATAAGTGAATCTCTACTTAAATGGATAAATTGTGTATTGGAAACTCAATGTAATATTAAATGCAGTTCCGTACTTGAGGTTTGCAACCAACTGTGTAAGGATATGAGTGTGTTGAGTAAAAATCATGAATGATTTTATAATAGCCATGGAAATAAAAAATATGACTTCCTTATTAGTGATGAAATGAAGAGGTTTTCTATGCATCCAAATATGTAAATGGAACAAATACTCCTTTTATTTCTCCATATCAATGGCTCTAGGTTGCATTGAGAGACGTTGAAAACTGTATCACTAGAGGATTTGCATTCATAACTTCCTATTTTGTTTTCTTGAGATTGCATTGAGGGATCTTAAAAAAACATGTAAAAAAATAATTGTGCTCACGACATATTTTGATCAATGGGAGGTCATCTCATGGAATTCATACTAGTTACATATCTTCTTTTAAATTCATTTGCAAGTGTTGTACATTGGAGGTATTAATGAAAAACTAATCCTTCCATAAGGTTCCATCTCACTATACCCCATCCTTGGGTAGTTATTAAAGTATTCCCTGTCAACTAGAAATCCTTTTTCCTGTTGTACATGATACCAAACTCCAAAGCTCCCTGTATATATTTTAGAGTCATCTTAGATGCAGTGAGATGTTTATCTCTGGGAGTTGTCATAAATATAGAGATATAGTTGAACGCAAAGAAGAAGTCCATCCTCATTGATGTAAGGTAGAGTAGGGTTCCCATAATTGTATGTGCTTTGTAAATGACTCATCATCCAATTTTGATTAACAGTTAGTTATAATTTCAAAATTTAACCTCCACAGGAGAATCTATTAACTTTCAAGCAAGCTAAATTTCAACAGTATACTTTTGGCATATTTAGTTTGAGAGACAATCATGCAACTGACTCTACCTTTCATAGGGGAATAAGTTAAGAAATTTTTTTGGTCTTGTTCAAGAGACTAATGAATCGAAAGAGAATAGGGTTGTCTCCATTCTACTAGAAAGGAAAGTGGAGGATCTCCAGATCTTTGGTGAATTGAGGTTAGTGTTAAAGTGGATGAGTGACATATTCAAAAACTAGAATCTACTACTACATGATGCATCATGTACTAAGGATGGAAAATGAGATGAAATAAAATTTTCTAGGATATCATTCCCACATATCTTCAGAGAAAACAATACAAGATTCCATCGTTTCCAAGAGAGTAGTGGAGTCTCAATATGGTATGTTGAAGTTAACTGAAGTTGTATAAGATTAGGTCTCCATTACCCCTCCAAAGAAAATCCTCATCTCAGTTGAGTATGTGCTCTGCCCCATGATGGGATACTACATGCTTGATTCTATGATGGTTACACCCCTTTCTTTTGTTTCTTTAGAGATTTTGTTTGAACCAAAAAGGGTAAACACCTGAATAATAACCATATTTTAATGGTTGTTCTATATTTGTTTCATATCCAAGTAGTTTACATTCCTTTTGCAAATAGCAATTGTTTTTACTAGAAATACGAATATATTCAATTTTGTTTTTTGAAAAAAAAATGAACAAAGATGATGCTGGCTTAAAGAATCCTAGAGGTTCATTTGCAATATATTGGAACCAACTATGGGTCATTGATTAATTTCCTAAATTATAGTAAAATTTTCATATTGGAAGAAAAAATAAGTTGAATTTCCAAGGAAAATATCTAAGGTCAACCACCAAAACAAAAAAAATGCCAAGACATAAACACTTAGCCTTTTTAAAATTTAGAAGATATGTGTCTTCTTTGCACTGGATTAAAAAGGACAATCAAGGTTTAGTAAATGAATACTTGGATACATCAATATCTAGTGGTTTTGGTTGTGGGATGGAGTGTTAAACTCCCCTACACACTTTTGGCATAAGTAACATGCTGGTACCATCCTCAAAAAGAGAAAGTGACCAAGGGTTTGTGCCAGGATATTTACCTTGGAAAAAAAATGAAGACAGGACTAGATATAAGAATGCCCAAATTCTACACCTAAGCAAAATTTCAAGAGGCTAGCAATACTTGAGTCAAAATAACTACATGATTGAGATTTTATCTCTCGAATTGCATTGGCTTCACTCCTTTTGATGATAAAATCTTATGGATATACCACTAAAATAAATATGCCCTAACTTGAGCTTTTGACATAAATATTTAGACCATAAGGACTTCTTTTGAATCTAGATCTTGTGAGATATATATCAATTTTAATGTACCAGGCCCTTGGGGATTTCTTTAACTTGTAAATATCATTTGCAAACATGCACACTGGATGCTCTTTATGTGAATCTTGGAATCTCTGTAGCTAAAGCCTGATACACATACACCTTCTCCTAAATATCCATCAAGGTAGGCACTCTTTACATCCATCTATTAACATTTTGAGGAAAGCTAAGCTACCATGTCTAGATCCAATCTAATTGTTGTTGTAATGACAAGGTTCTTCTCATTGTCCACTCATTTTTTCTATGCAAGATCCTTTGGAACTAACCTCTTAGTATTTTTATCTAGTGAACTAGCTGCTTTGTGTATTGTCCTGTACAATGTAAATCCATCTTCATGAAATGGGTTCCTTACTTAGACGCATCTCCATCAGTGATGTTTACATCATTGTTATCCATGCTAGTGTTGACTTGAATACTACCATATTTTCTAAAAATGGCTATCTAAATAGAAAATTGGATAGCCTAGTCTAATCTAAATACAAAATTCCAAACTGAGTGAAGTGTTTTTCTCACAAGAAGTGGCATACCTGTTGAATAATTCCTTTGTCCCCAAACACAACACCTTTCCAATGTAAAGGAAAACTAAAAATAACGTGATACCTAAAAACAACCCAAGTGTGAAATGTTTTGGCAACGTTACAATTCTAAACTAATTGTTAAAGGGGTTTAGAGTCCAACAAAAATACTATTTCCATGGAGGTGTAGCTAGTGGGCCAATTGGAGTTAGTGACAATGTAACTAAGGAATTCCTACAATGGGGTACTGAAGGGGTTTATTGATAGAATGCTCAAGGTTAAGATGATGTGAGGTGGGATGATAGTTCATGATTTTAACAAAGGAATTAATGTCTAGCTATTGTTCTTGTATGGATCACTCATACTATGAAACGAGAACTCGATACAGTTCTCGGTTTTCTCTCTCCTAATTTTAGTAGTTATTTTTACCTCTGTTTCATAAAGGGTTGATACCAGTATCATACATTTTCGTTTTGAGGCATTTTTTGGGCCTTTGAATCATCTTTGTCGTAATTTTTTTTTAATTTCTACATTTCAAATGTGTTTTTTAGAAATTTAACAAAATAACATACATCTAGAAGTAAGTTATAATCAAAAACATATACATTTTGCAATCTTTTCTTTAAAATAAAACATTTTTATGGACAAAATCAGATATTTTTATTGACAAAATTGTAAAAAAATCCAAAAAATAAAGACATTTAAAAGCATTTTCAATGAATTTTCAGAGATTTTATTTTATAAAAATGATACTATTTCATATCATTTTCCAAAAGGTGACGATTAACATAAATTTAAGAAAAACTATACCATATATTTGTAAATGACAAGTTAAAAACATTATATATAGAAATTTTATTTCTAAAATAAAGTCTGAAAGTCAAAACATTACTAATATATCTTATCAAAAAATTGTCAAATTTAACATTTTGTTCAAGAAATGAAACTAAGCGACAATATCATGTAGGACAAATTCTTCATCTAAATTGGAATTTTATGGAGCTTGGATTTCTTCGGGGACATCAATATCGTCTTCCATTGGGTCTTTTATGTCACTCATTTCAAATCTCTTTCTTCATATCTTAATTTTTTTAACCACTCCATTATAAGTCAACATCTAACTATGTTTTCCTTCACTATTTTCATTTATTAAAACATATTCATAAGTCTCATTGATGAAGCTAAGAATATTAGACTTTTGCATATAACTAAAATATATAAAAATATTAAAAAACAAAACAAACAAACAAGATAATGTTAAAAAATTAATGTTTTAAAAAAGATTAAAAACAAAAATATAAAAAATGATTTTCATAAACCAAAAAAACAAATAAACTAAACAAAACAAAACAAATAACAAATAACAAAAAACAAATAACACATAAAAATAAACTAAACTAAAAACAAACAAACAAACAAAAAGAAAGCAAACAAAGTATGGTAATACAGGTGGTGTGTAAAAGGGGTAGGGAGGAGTGGTGCGATTCTGAGAATCGTGCCACCCCTCCCTACCCCTTTTACACACCACCTTCGCCACCACTCCACTGTCGGCACACCTTACATCCGTACCTACTCCCCACTACCCTCCCACTCTACCCTTAAACCGCCCCTCCTATCCCCTCAACGTAACGTAACATAACATATTATATGTTATATTATATAATATATTATATTTACACCGAAGGCATTTTCCCTATGGAGACGTAGTCTCAGAATATTCCTTGTCTCCCTGGCCATTCACACTTCGACAGGTGTCGTGTCGGATTAACCAATGGATCGTGGACAGGTGTTTTGCAGATCAATCAGATTTTTTTTCTTCTGCATTTTAGTTGGGTCCCCAATTCTGCAATCTCAATTGGCGAACTTCTGCCCCGTAGACCGTTGGTGTCCTCTGTGTTATGGTCGTTGCTGCACATGAATGGATTGATGGATTGATTGGCAATTGCAGGTCATTCTTTGGAGTTGGTGTTTAGCTAATGCATTTTATTTGGGTTCTCGATTCTGCCATCTCGATAGGAGAACTTTTGTCCCGTAGATCGCTGGTGTCCTATGTGTTACGGTCGTTGCTGCACGTGAATGGATTGGTTGCCAATTGCCGGTCGTTCTTTGCAATTGTCGTTTACTGTGTTTCCCTGACAGATGGATTGCATGTATTCTCTACTCTTCCATTTATTGTCCTAAACCACCGGTCCGGGTTATTTTTTGTACAGGATTTTACTATCCTTGCCCGCAGTTCATTTATCTCGATTCAACAAACTCATTGTCGACGATTTTGCGGAGTTTCGCTTCACCATTTTTTTGGGGTTTAGCAGACGCTATTCTGGATGAGTTTTCTGTCTTTACGCTCACAATTTGGTCGAGCTTCCATTTTACTGGTGCTTCATTGAATTGAATACAGTTTTCCCATGTCCCCTTAGCCACTGCCATTAATGTTTCATTAATGCATTGTTACTCAATTAATGCAAGAAAGCTTGTGATATGATTTAGACATGGGTCAATATCTTCATCTTTGCTCAGCTTATGGCAATCTTCAAAATCTTGTTACAATACTGCATTTGCCACATTTGCTGTTGCACCACCTTTGCTTTACACATATAAATAAACCTTCAGGCAACCACATATTGATTTTAGTGCGCTTCATTTACACTTCACAATTTGCAGTTTCTTTAAATTTGCAGGTATTCCTTTAGTCTGCCTAAGTTTTTTGAAGATTCATTTAGTCTGATTATAAGATGGTCAAACACCCTTGCTTTGTTTTCTGGTTATTGTTGCTTTGTTTGATTATTAGTTATTGATGTATTTTCTTTTGTAATTTGCAGTTTCTTTAAATTTGCAGGTATTCCTTTAGTCTGCTTAATTTTTTTGAATATTCATTTAGTCTGATTATGAGATGATCAAACACCCTTGCTTTGTTTTGTTGTTATTGTTGCTTTGACTGAAATATAATGACATAATAATTCTTTTTTTTAGTTCAACCAAAGAAAGAAAGGGTGTTCCATGAGATGGCCAAACACCCTTGCTTTGTTTTGCTGGTATTCCTGCTTTGTCTGATTATTAGTTATTTATGTATTGCCTCATTTTTTTTCTTCTCGCCAATACAGAATTTGATACATTTTTACCTAAAAGGAACTCTAAAGCTGCAAATGGAAAGCGCCTTTGCTTTATTGCATATAAACACACCTGAAAGTAACCACATATTGATTTTGGTGCACTTCATTTACACTTTACAGTTTCCAGTTTCTTTAAATTTACAGGACACCAACGGTCCTGTAAACAGTTATATAACCGATGGAAGAGTAGAGAATACCACCGGTCCATAGTTATATTACGCTATTTTGTAATCGTAAACTGGGCTAAACTGGACTAAATAGTAGACTGGAGTTTTACAAGCACGTTCAAAACAGTTGAATCCTACCGTTGTCACCAACGATTGTTTTTCGTATACATTTCTTTCACAAAAACAATATTCAGGTTTCGGCTTTTTGTCTTGTGGTTTGATTTAGGATTTTTATTGTGTGTTTCTGCAACCTGCAACCCGCAATTTACCCTATTTTGTATTCCCGTGTCCCGCGTTTTTGTAATCCCACATCCTGCAATTCTAGAATATTCTACTTTTGCCTTTGCGCTTTCGGCTTTTTAACATGTAGTTTATTTTAACATTTTTGTTTTGTGTTTATGCAACCCGCAATTTGCGGGATTACACATTGCCGAAAGGGAAATAAAACTTCTCTATTTTGTAATCCCGCGTCCCACATTTTTGTAAAGGCGCATCCCGTTATTTTGTAATCCCGAATCCTGCGTCCCACAATTGCAGGATGCATGATGTAGGATGAGGGTGGTGAATGAAATATTATTTAGTAATCCCGTACCCTGCATCCTGCATTTGTGGGATGCGGGTTGTGGGATGCTGAATTATATATTAATCTATATATTGTATGAAGAAGACTAAAGGAATACAATTAAGAATTAAAATATTTATAGTGAAAAATTGAAAGAGGACACAAATTAATCTATTAATGTTTATTTCAAATTTTGAACAACTGCCATAGAATCAATATCGATAGTGCTTGTCTTATGCTCATAGGTAGAGATAAAAAAACATACATCTTGGTACACCCCAAATCTCAATATTCCCCCTTGGTGTAAGTTCAACCGGAAAAAAAATTGTGTCATATCTACAGGTATTTTTTGTCATTGGATCACATGAATATGTGACATTGTGATTGTTTTTTGTTCTTGCCCCGTTTCATTTCACAGGAAAAAAAAACTGTCACACTATGGAGAGTATGCTAACTGAAGATTCTATTTCACTCTTGATGCATGGTGTTGTCAACATTTTCTCACTGGTACAAGTCTCCTCGTTAAACCAAGTGAACTCACTGAACTCATCATCTATTCGGTTCCAAATTTCAATCTCAGACGGGCTTCACAAGCATGAGATATTACTTCCAACTATATATAGTAGTCTTGTAGAAACTGGACAACTCAAAGAAGGATCTATAATCAAACTTACCAAGTGTACATCAAACATTGTACATGGTGTAATGTATGTTTAATTTCCATTTTTTCTTTGTCCACTTAATCATTTTCACATTGTTCATGCATCCAAGGTTTTTATATCCCATTCAACTCTAACATACTTCTTCTCACAGGACTATCACATTTCTTGCACTCGAAGTTGTCACAGTGGATGCAACAATTATTTGAGATCCTGCACCTTACCATTTACCTGTACCTTCTCCCTCGCAGAGTTGTTCCTTTGTTCCAGTGAATCCTAGCTCAGTAGATGAAAACCCTACCTTGTCTGCATCAACTATTCCATTCACATCACTAACCTGTTCTAGAAAATTTTGGAACATTCAAGGTCGAGTTATTTCCAAGACAAAGCTACATGAATATGGAAACCAACGAGGGTCTGGAAAAATCTTTGGATTTGACATTGTTAATGCTTCACACGATAAAATACATATATATGCATTCAATGAATTGACACTCTCTTTGTATGACCAAATACAAATAGGAATAGTGTACATAGTATCAAATGGCACAATGAAAGCATCCAATCCAATTTTCAACCATTTGAAAAGCCATAATGAGATTTTTCTAGGTTCCTCCTCAACCATCCAACCATGCTTAAATGAATACCCCTTGATACCTTTTTTTTTGCTTTAACTTTAAATCTATTCATGAGATACAAAGTATACCGGTCAATTCCATGGTGGACCTTGTTGGTCTTGTAATTTCAGTTTCTCCAACATCCACAATATGAAAACGAGATGGTGTTGAAACTATTAGGCGCACTATTGGACTCCGTGACATGTCAGGCTATAGTATTGACATAACACTTTGGGGTGACCATTGCCAAATTGAAGGAGCCAAACTTGCCAACCTCCGTGGTTTACCTATGCCTCCAGCTGTAGCAATCAAAGGTGGCCGCGTTACAGAATTTAATGCAAAAATTATTGGAACTATTTCCAACACTACTGTTTTTTGAACAAACTTCAATTCTCCAAAACTAGTTTCATGAAAATGGATTTCGTTCAACATCACCATTGTTGATCCGAAAGTTCAATGCCTCTCACTCTGGTTCTCGTAAAGTCACTACCATCAATGAATTGCAAACTCTTTAATCATCTGAAAAAGTTGTTTGGTACTCTCTTGTAGCAACCATAACAAATGTTAACATGGATGACTTTTATTTCCTTGCATGCCCTCTTTTTGTTGACGAAATACAATGCATGAAAAATATTGCTCAGAAAGTTGGAGACATTTGGCATTGTGATAAATGTGATGGAGATTTTCTTGAATGTGACTGCCAATATATACTAAATGTTCACTTGGGAAATGTTACCGGATCCATTCATGGTGTGATAGCATTTGATGATGCTGCAAACCAAGTCATGGGAATTTCTGCAAAATATCTGTGTCTTCTCTCAACTGAAACAACATCACTTGATTAAATAGTGCAGAGGATCTGCAAAAAAAAATTACTTCTTACTGTTTCAGTTAAAACAGAGACCTTATGTGGATTTGCACACCTAAAAGTTGTAATTGTCATGGTTGAAAACACATAAACGACAATTTCAGATAGACACATAAATATATGCATTTTTTCAACTTGGTACTTAACCATTCTTCATTGTTTATAATGAATGCTTTCAATTCTCAATTTTAACTCGTTGTTTCATTGTTCAACATAGCAGGGTATTTTTTTTACTCTCTTATAGCACCACTTTCTTGGAGTCTCATACTTCCAATGTACAGGCTGTCACTTACCATTTCTTATGCAAATTGGTGAAAAAACCTATATGGTAGTTTTTAAATACAATACTATTTTGCTATCTTGTTTTTTATAAAATGCACAACTTTGTTCTCTTGTTTTTGGGCACAACTTTTGATTACTTTGTACATAACAATAATTACAATTACTTTTTTTTTCATATGTACTTTCTCACACTACACTTTGTTCTTCTATAATTCCATTTTCTTACAATTATCAAGTTACAACTTGAAAAACAAAATTTACTCCAATTATATTATTTTAAGCTACATTCTTACTTCCCCATACACAATGAATTAACATTTGTTTTTTATCTTCTGCTTTATATCCACATAGTTTCCGGTTAATACATATACAAAATGTGTCGCTGCCAACAATCAAAGCATCTAGGTGTTTAACAAGTTTACAATTATCTTGTAGGAATTATGCCAAATCATGACAAGGAACAAGCCAATGCACGAAGAAGAGTTTTATATGTACAAAACAGAGATAAAAACAACAAGAAACAACTTCTTCTTTACAGGGTTGCTAATATGCGTGTGGATATGTCTTCTTCAAATTCTCTTGTAGAACCTGTCAACTCAACTTCACTTCTATCTCTTGTACCAAATCCATTGAACAATCACCTCAATGATGCACATCAACGATTTCGTAAAAAAATGGACCAACTAGTTGATATGCATGTCTGCTCGATTTGCAAAGAATGTTACCCTGGTATTGTAACAAAAAAGTTCCATGAAGCATACACTTGTTCACGTTGTATTCTAGAACGAAAAGGGCATCGCTTTTCATTGGAAAACAATATGGATCGGGGCAACCAACCAACTGTCTTTGCAGTACTTACATAGGTTGAAGAGATGCTCATTAGTCGTGCCAACCCCATATTGCAAGTGACACATGCTCGTGGTGGTCAATATAAATACTCTGGTCACACTATTTGCTTCCCCCAAGACATTTCCAACATTGCCACATACCTACCACATTTAGTATCAGAACTTAACATCCTCGTTGTTTGAAAATGAAATTCCACAAACAAACCATATGAACTGTTTGTTAGTCAAACACATGTTCTTGCTGCCCTTCAATTCAAAATGGTAAGCGACCCATACTACAAGGATGTACAAATCAACCCAATTGCATTAGCTTCTTTGCCACTTATTTCAATAGACATTTCACCTTTGATTCTGTATCTTAATAGCAATGCTACATTATCTCATCCGCAAAGCTTTTCCTATACAGATCAACCACCAAATTCATTTGAACCCTATGAATTGCAATCCTCGTCATTTATTTCAACACAAACCAATGCTAGAACCAAGGTTGAAGAAATTAGACAGTTGATACACATACCAAATATCCCACTACCACCTTCCATTGATTGGCCCCCTATAGAAATGTCCTCTATCAATGAGTACAACATAGAAGGCCTTCTTTCCACGGCTTTTGCAACTTTGTTTCCCACAGGTACAACAATGTTATTACAACCACGCATTCATCAAGTTTATATTCACGGATATGCACTTCACCTTATTTGCTATCATGACAACAAATTTTCCCAACATCCTCGCTTCCGATACTACATATACAATCTAATTATGCACCATTGAAGTAGTAGTACTGCCTCTGTTTTTGTCAAAAAAAATCTTGAAGATACACTACCTCCGACAGTACATGAGCTTGTCAACCAATTGCAAGATATGCTGAATGATAAAATTGGTGAGTGGGTCGCAAGATTTGGGTCTTCATTATGTGGAACACGATCAAATTGGAACAAAAGTAGAGTTGAACATACAAATATGATCAATCAACAAGGTACACTAACATTCTTCTTCACCCTTAGTGCAACTGACACAAAATGGCCAGATTTGCATGCTCTAATGCCTGGTAAACATCCTAATGATTCAGCTCAATCTTATCAATGGAAGGTTCACAACATCATATCAAATCCACATATTACATCACAAAACATGCACAATAGATTCAAAACATTTCTTGAAGAGGTGCTTCAAAAAGGTTTTCATATAACCGATTATTGGTGCAGGTATTATACCATCTATTCCTTCCTATTTTTCTCTATTTATTTTTTACTTTATACAATTTATTTCTAATATATGATTTTTCCTCCCATCTAGATATGAATGGAAACATAGAGGATCCACACACATTCATGGTTTTATTTGGTTGGAAAATGCACCAAATATGGACACATTAGATTGGGAAGATGATGTTGCAGTTGAAGCTACAAATTTTTTTTTGACACACATGTGATAGCTTGGAATCCTCGTAATTCCCAGTTGTCCACATCTAAGTCACACCGTTATACTACAAATGATCCATGCAGTCTTGCATCATTATCGATATTTGCATCAAACTACTCAGTTGACTATGAAGAACTTGTCAATTTTGTTCAAAGGCACACCAAATGTTCAGAGTCAACTTGCCTTCGCAAAAAAGGAACATCTGTTCAATGTCGCTATGGTTTTCCATATGAGTTGCAAGCTACTTCTTCTTTATTCATTGATCCAAATGGACAGAAAACCTACAATCTTGTAAGAAATGATCCTCTTCTAAATATTCACAACCCTACCATGCTTTCAATATGGAGGGGTAATGTTGATTGCCAACCCGTTCTTTGTAAACATGATTTTCTCAAATACATTTGAAAGTCTACATCAAAATTAGAGCCAAAATCAGAAACCTACCATGCCATTCTCTCTCGCCTTGCACATGCTGCACCAAGTGAGAGACCTATTATTCAGCCAATCAAACAATTTCTTACACAAACAGTTGCAGAAAGAGACATTAGTGCACAAGAGATGTGTCACATGCTGCAAAAATTTACTCTTTTTCTTTGTAGCCGTCACTTCTTTTCCCTAAACATGAGCCAAACTGTCTTCCCTCATGTTTCTAATGACACTAATAACACCCCTGCAACGCCCCCCTTCATTTTTTCTTACATGCAAATACCCATTGCTCTTGAGCATCTACCTCTGCTTGAAGCTGCTCGTTGTTGGTCTTTCTCGCCTAATAGGAAAAAAAATCCATGGAAACAAAACTTGCGTGACAAAATTGTTAGAGTCTATACACATTTCACTTCCATTCCTCCCTCTGATTCTTCATCTTTTGAACCATTTTGTTGGAGTGAACTTCTTCTATACAAACCTTTTCGGTCTATCCCTCATGATATTGGAACCACAACTTCTGAAATTATTTCTCATTGGCATCATATTAAAGGCACATATGTTGTGTGGCATATTGAACGTGCAGAAGAACCCTATACACCTCTATCTGATGGTTCAAACTTGGATGCTATTACGTTTCCATTGCCCCATACCATGGATGAATGGGAACTTCTATCTCAAATGAGACCAGGCAATAACATCCAAGTTAATGACCTTGAAATGCTTGGCCATCGTGAATTTGACAAAATTCACAATTGGTCACATAACAATATATGCACCCATTTGCATGAGACAACAACATCATTCATTGAGGTCAATCGCTTGTCCATTGAACTATATGAAGATATCCCGTCCTTCTCCAATTCGCCTAATTCCTTGTCTCCCACACAATGAATAGCCTTTGATCTTGTCATGTCCCATTTTAGAAACACTACATATGCTGAATTGCTAAAAATGGTGATTCAAGGTACTGTAGGAATTGGAAAATCTTACCTGATATCTTGCCTCAAATTTGCACTTCAAACTGCATCTGAACAAAATGCCTGCCCACTTCTTCTCCTTGCTCCAACTGGTGTTGCTGCTTTTAACATACATGCATTTACAATAAATTTTGCTCTTTGAATACCCATTGGTGAAATGCAATCTCTTGAAGGTCAATCCCTTTCAAAACTTCAAGAAGAAATTTGCCATATTCTCTATATTCTCATAGATGAAATGAGCTTTATTGGTCCAAAAATGTTGACTCAAATTGATGCACGCTTACGTCAGGATTTCCCCTTGCAATGTGAAATCCCATTTAGTGGTTGTTCCATAATTCTTCTTGGTGACTTTGGACAATTACCTCCTGTAAAAGACATCCCCATTTATGCAGGCTCATCTATTGGAACTGCTCTTTGGTGTACATTTGATACTTTATCACGCTTGAAACAATTTTCCAACAACAAGGAAATAATGCTTCTCAAACTGCCTTTCGGAAACTCTTGCTAAACCTTCGAAATGCAACACCAACTATTGAATATTGGGCACTCCTAATGACAAGAACAATCTCATGCCTTGCACTTGTCGAAAATTCTTCATTTGAACAATCTATCCATTTGTATCCTACAAATAGCTCTCTTGCACTACACAAAAAATACATGCTGAAACAACTAAATATGGCAATTGCACATTACTTTGCAGAACAAAGGAACCAAAATTCCTATCAATCCATTGACGACGAACAACTGGCATTAAAGGTCCTTCTTGTTGTTGGTCAATAAGTCATGTTAACTGCTAATTTATGGGTTCAAGCAGGACTTGTTAACGACTCACTTGGGAAAGTCATTCATATTGTCTACAAGTCAAATGAGAAAACTCCTACCTTGTCATCATTTGTTGTTGTCGAATTCATGCATTACAAAGGACCCTTATGGGATTCTTCTAATCCTACTTATGTTCCAATATCTGCAATAATAAGAGGATCCCGTAGACAAATACCACTTCGAATGGCATGGGTTTTAACAATTCATAAATCCCAAGGTATGGCCCTACAAAATGTAACAATAGATATTGGAAACATTGACAGACAAGGACTTACATTCACTGCAGTATCAAGAGTTACATCTATTTCAGGCCTACGCATTTCTCCACCTTTCTCTTTTTCCAGATACTCTCGAATGCAAGGAAATCGAATATGTTGAATGTAGGAAACAAGAGGAAAGCTTACTTGCTTCAAAGTTTTTAAAACCAACTTCTTCTTGAATCTTCTCATTGTCTGCTGTATAGATGTATTGTTTTTCTTTGGTCACTTCTTTATGTAAAATATCTACTTTTGTTTCAATAAAGATCCAAGAAAATTTTAAATATATACCTAGAAATTTGAGTTTTGGTTTTTAAATTGTTGTTTGTTTGAGCAATCTCAAAATAAGACAATCTCCCTACCTCATGGACAAACTAGGCACAGTTATGAAATAGAACTACAACAAATTGCATCTGGCAAGGCTTCCCATCCAAACTCATATCTACCTGCTGAAATTTCCAACAGTAGTGTTGGAAATAGTTCCAACGGTTTTTCCATTAAAACCTTTGTAACACGACCAATCTGTATTGCTTGTTTCTGAATATATTTCTCTGGTTTCCAATACAACTTCCTACTTCTAAGTCGATTTCCAAGTCACCATTCAAGTCCCACCATTCCCCAGCGCTGCTCCAACAACACTCGCGAACAACCTATCCACAATTGAAGAGGGCCAAATTTTTACCTAGGAATCTACAACTTCATGTCTTTCTCTCTGGAATGCCCCTTTTTCTCACAAGTTACAGGAATCTATAAAATTGAGTTTCTAAATTTCTAAAAAAATAAATCAACACATTAACAAATTAACATATGTATTATCGAATTTATTGTGTAATCATTTGTAGAAATAGATAACGATTTTAATAAAATAAACTCTATTAAAAGCTTGTGAGTACATGAGTCACTAACAAGGCTGTGAATAAATGTACTAATTGATCACAAAATACTAACAGTAATATTGATCCATCTGAAACAAGAAAACTACAGCTTCATGTGTTTCTCTCTGGGATGCCCCTTTTTCTCACAAGTTATAGGAATCTATAAAATTGAGTTTCTAATTTTCTAAAAAAATAAATCAACACATTAACAAATTAACATATGTATTATCGAATTTATTGTGTAATCATTTGTAGAAATAGATAACGATTTTAATAAAATAAACTCTATTAAAAGCTTGTGAGTACATGAGTCACTAACAAGGCTGTGAATAAATGTACTAATTGATCACAAAATACTAACAGTAATATTGATCCATCTGAAACAAGAAAACTACAGCTTCATGTGTTTCTCTCTGGGATGCCCCTTTTTCTCACAAGTTATAGGAATCTATAAAATTGAGTTTCTAATTTTCTAAAAAAATAAATCAACACATTAACAAATTAACATATGTATTATCGAATTTATTGTGTAATCATTTGTAGAAATAGATAACGATTTTAATAAAATAAACTCTATTAAAAGCTTGTGAGTACATGAGTCACTAACAAGGCTGTGAATAAATGTACTAATTGATCACAAAATACTAACAGTAATATTGATCCATCTGAAACAAGAAAACTACAGCTTCATGTGTTTCTCTCTGGGATGCCCCTTTTTCTCACAAGTTATAGGAATCTATAAAATTGAGTTTCTAATTTTCTAAAAAAATAAATCAACACATTAACAAATTAACATATGTATTATCGAATTTACTGTGTTATCATTTGCAGAAATAGATAAAGATTTTAATAAAATAAACTCTATTAAAAGCTCATCAGTACATGAGTTAATAACAAGGCTGTGAATAAATGTACTAATTGATCACAAAATACTAACAGTAATATTGATTCATTTGAAACAAGAAAACTCATAATTCGTTAAGGAAACTTAATCAAATAAACAACAAGAGATATGAAAGAATATCATAGCTGTATTAAATAGATTTGCACAAAATTACAAAACCTCAATTAAACAGAGCTATCTCCAATCTCTTGTCCATTTTTTCCTTCCAAAAAGTCCCTATTACATGTGAAACCCAACCTTAAAATAATTATTACAAAGAGTAGACTTCCATCAAATTGAGATTGACAAATCTAAATAAAATTAATATCCAAGGAAATCCCACCATCTGTTCCAAATCCCTAGCAATTCCTCAATGTTGGGATAGTTAGCTGATTCAAAACCAAGTTGAACATCACATTTATAATTCTCCGTTTCGTTTTTTGCTAACTTATGCCAGATGCGGAAGTAAATGTGGACCTTTCCCTCAATAACCAACGGTTGTCTGATTAAGCGATCCACATCCTCAATCGTTATATGATTGAGCCCTTGGATTTTATCCCTTGCTTCATCTCTCTAGCGTTCAAGCTGCTTGATCATCAATTTTGGAGGACATGCGTTTTCAATAAGATTTACTGTGGGAAAAAACAAAGCCTCCATGATACTGTCAACAACATACCATCTTCTTCCACACACGGCTTGTGCCTTTTTAATAGTCTCTTCGACCATCTCATTAAGATCAAGCCAAGCACGTAGTACTGTTATGAATTTCTTTAGCTGAAAGTTGCTGAGGATGATAATTTTTTCTGGTTTGTCCTTCATGTACCTTTTCCCATCCACAATCTCATCAAAAGCCTTTCAAGCTTTCTCCCTCTTTTCCATGTGATCTTCAAGTACAATAGCCATCTGACCAAAAGCAATATAGGTTTCATAAATGTCATTTAAACTATGGAACAAGTCAGTTATTAAATCATAATGGTCCTAATTTATCTTGATAGCTAACTCCTTAAATTTTTCTTGTGAAAACCTGGAGAACAAAGAGGAAGTTGCATCTTCACATTGCTTTTCAAGTGAAGCTATCCTCTGTGTAAAGGAAACATTTGAAGTCTTCTCATTTTGTAGCTCAACCTGAAGAAAGGCACTTTTGACCTGTAGTTCATTGTACTTATCCTCAGATGTCTTCATAAGATCAACAACATGATCCTCATGTTCCCTTTTACTCTTCTCAAGTTCTTCCTTCAACTGGGTTATCTCTTCTTTCCTCTTGTCAAACTCCCTGTTTAAATTGTTAACAACATGGATATTGGCGCCTGTGAATGCGCCCAAAGCAACAACTGTATCTGCTACATCTACCTATGGGTCATCGGACTGCTGAGTCCAAAGTATTTGCTCAAAAATAGATACTTCCATCCCACTTTGATCCCTAGCCCTCCTTTTTCCCTTTCTGATCACTGCTTTATCAAGTTTTCTATAATAATATTCTCCAAGAGAGACAACAATGTCTTCATCAAATTCAGCTCTTGGATCAGTGGATCTAGAGGTGTCAATCACTGTAGACACCAAAGAGGATGTTTGAGTAAATATAGGAGAGGGCATGGTCATGGTAATGTGAGTACACAAAGGAGAAATGTTTTGAACATGGGTTATTTCAGAGATTGAAGAAAAGAATAGCGTTGAAGATTCGAAAGATGGTAAGTGGAGATTGACAGTTGCAAGTGGTGAGGAAGACACTAAATCCTTTTCAGTACTAGATGATGTTGACAAAGTAACTAAGGCTACATGTACATGAATCTTGAAAATTGGTGCTTGTAAATTGCTTTGAACATGGGCTATTTCAGGGATACAAGAGAGCAGTGCGGTTGAAGATTCGGAAGATGAGAAGTGGAGATTGAGAGCTGGAAGTGGTGAGGAAGACACCAAAACCTTTTCAATACCAGATGATGTTGATGGAGTAACTGATGATAGCTCTAGGGGAATCTTCAAAATTGGTGCTTCTGAAATGTTTTGAACAGAATCTATTTGAACGATTGAAGACGAGAGTGGGGTTGAAGATTCAGAAGATGGAAAGTGGAGATTGACAGCTGAAAGTGGTGAAAAAGACACCAAAACCTTTTCACTACGAGACAATGTTGACAGAGTAACTGACGGTAGGTGTAAGGGAATCATGCAAATTGGTGCTTATGAAATAACATGTAGTGATATGGAGGTTTGCATAGCATCATATGTGACATATTCAGGTGTAGATATCAAATCCTAATACAATTGAGACAGTGCAAGTGATATGTGTGCTCCTGCAGGAAAGGTAGATAAAGTATGGATGGATGAAAGGAGCAATGCTAAATACGAACAACTAGAAATAGATGAAGATTGTGAAACTGTAGAAACAAGGATACAATCTTTCTTACCATCACCATCCAACAAATCTGTGAATGATTGCAAATATTAATCCACCTCTTCAGTGACAGGCGTAGAGGCTATCACTTCTTCTTGTAAGTTTGAATCAACTAAATCGATAATAGGAGTTGTAGAGGAAGAAGCCTTCACCTTCAATCTTTTGAATGGTTTTTGTTCAACTATTTCTTCATTATCACTTGGCTGAATGACTGCAGCAATCACCGAGATATCAGTAACAGTCACAACAACTGTAACTGCCTGAGTATTCAGCATAGAGGTCATCATTGCCAGCTTCTGTTTTGACTGTGTTGACGTAAGTATTAAGGCTTTGACCTGCTGGCTAACTGGTACCTCTGGAAGGTCTTCCATTAGACCTTTTCCCTTGTCTCCGTCCAGAAAAGTTGCCACTGATGAATTTTTCGTTACTTTAGCTTCCTTTTCTTCTCTATCCTTTCTTACTTTCTCCAAGAGGCCAATCTGCAGTGCCTTGTAACACTGAATCCTGTCTTTCAGTTCATTTTGATGGTGCAAGATGCGGGCTTCCTCATCCTTGCTTTTGGCTCTCCCCAACACTTCAAAAAATGTACTAACACCCTGGAAAATAGAATCATCGGGAATTTCCTCATGCACATAATTAATTTTGATATGGTACTACTTAAAGTGGGCATTGAGGCATCCCTTGGGATCGTCTTTACTCTTAGTGGAAAAATCAAGCTTCAAGGACTATATCTGTTCACCCAATACTGCAGCCCAGGTTGAAGTTGGAATAACCAACGATCCAAGGTGCAAAGGGAATTTGGGCCAAGATTTTTTCTTAGGGCCAATCAACTTCCTGTAAACCACATCATTGACGGTTTGGAAAGCCACTTATTCTAGAACCAACCCGTCAGGGACAATTATGGGTAGCATATGAACAGTGTTGCTACCCCAAATTCTGATGTACGAAAAATACTCACCAACATACCAGTCACCCATTGTACCAATCAAACCTGTGGCTTCAAATGAAAATGCAGGAGCCTCCTTCTTGAATATTAAAAAATAGATGGTGCCAAGGAAGTGTTGACATATAACATAGAACCTGGGTGCATCCCACAGTTTTGAATAATAAATGGGCACCGAGGGGGCCGAAAAACTCCACTTCCATCCCAAATTGGGATATTCTAACTCATCGCACAATATATCATAAATGAAGGCTGAAAAGAAGAAATTGGTTTCTTTCTAGTAGCGGCCTTCTAGTAGTTTTGGATATAAATTTTGAGTTCTAGTGATAACATGGATGCCCACGGGAAAGATTCGTTGGTTACTAAAACATGATGAGCTACTAGAACCCATTTAGACTTGAACACAGAACAATCAGGAAGGCCATACAGTCTGCATAACATAGCTGCCAATAAGGAATAGAGTTCTTTGAACTAGGTAACAAGGTATAGCTCGTCATACCTCTTCGAGAATTTACTAGGTTGTTGGATCCACGATTTTAACATTTCTTCGAAATTAAACATACTTTTGGAGGCTTTTGCAAACTCTGCATTAAGGGGTTGTCTTATTGGTTTAAGGGAATAAGCCTTCGTAAATACCTGGAGACGGAAATTGGCTATCTATAACCCTCTATTATCATTCAAAGAACAGTCTTTCAGGTCCGCATGTTCTACTATCCATTTGACCATGCCATTGTATGGAAGGATAGCAGGTCTAGCAGCAACAAAATGAAGTCTAGAATCCCTGATTCTTTCGTAAGCCAACTGGTTGTCTTGAATATCAGAAAATTTGTCATTATCAAAAATTTCATAAACCCTATACCATTCAATTTGGTAGGTTTCAGTGATTCTGCCACTGGTATTAGAGAAAATACCAAAGTTCAGATCCTTGGTTAACATATCCTTTTGCAGGTTTTTGCAACGAGTAGATCTTGCCATTGTTGAAAATTAGAAAAACTCTGTTTAAAGTAAAAACAATGGGAAGTGAAAATTAAAACTAATTCAGGATTGACTACAGTAATAAATTGATTGAAGAAATGACCAAGATACTAACCTGTAATCGAACTAGACTGTGATGAAGTTTCCTGTTAAAATTCACACAGCGCAATAATTCACGCAGAGAAAATTCACGTAGCGCAATAATTCGCAACAGTAAA
>LPNX010334389.1:1324240-1338640 GCA_001517045.1 Pseudotsuga menziesii | reverse complement strand
TGATAATTTAAAATCCTTTGGGGTAAAAACATAATTTAAATACCTAACTATAACTATAACAAAAAATAGAAATAAAATTTAAAGCCCTTTATGGTATTTAGTGGGTTGCATGACTATTTTTTAAGTCCTTATGGAAGCAAATAATTAACTATTAGTCTCGTTACATAAGGAAAGGATTTTCTATCACTTTAGCAACTATTGTCATTAAGGCAGTTCTAGAACTATTACACATTGGTAAGTTTTAAAGTTTTAAAACCCCTTCGTGTAACATATTTCATGAACAAACACCTCCCTAATAACTACCCACCTAATGATAGTCTTAAAAATAAATGAAAACAAATGCCAAGAGTTGTAATCATTTTTTAATGTTTCATACAACATTAAAAGCTGAATGGACAAATAAAACTTGAAATAATGGATTAAATGAAACAAATAAAACTTGAAATAATGGATTAAATGAAACAAATAAAACTTGAAATAATTACCATTCTTCTCTTAAGTACTAAAAAAAACACGCTAATTAAACAAAGAGAGCTTGAGATATTTTCTTAATAATTGAGAGTCACTAAGGTTTGGTTCAGAGAATTGCTTTAAAATTTGCTTTCATAGATTTGGGTCAAGAGTCCAAATGATCCTGAAATGTAATTGAATTATTAACAATGTAAAATGACCCGTAGTTTAACCATAGACAATTGAGATTTCTCTTATAAGCAAGCACTGTTTTGGAATAGATTAACCATAAATTAAGCACAACTATTGAAATAAACAAACCTTAACCAACTAACATTGTCAATAAGATTTTTAATATTAAGCGCTCAAAATCTTGTGAAATGTAATAATTATAATGAATTTGCATCTCTGTTAGCATAAAATTACAGAAAGTTATAGCGTTGGATGCAATAAGCACGCTAGGCTCGACCACTCGTCTGTCTATTGAATCAACTCGTCTGCTTCCCTAGATGTGTGCAAATGAAAGTGGAAGAGACATTAATGAAACAAATAAACTTGAAATAATTACCATTTTTCTCTTAAGTACTAAAAAAACACACTAATTAAACAAAGAGACCTTGAAATAATTTCTTAAATGAATTAATTGAGAGTCACTAAGGTTTGGTTCAGAGAATTTCTTTAAAAAATGCTTTCATAGCTTGGGTTGTTATTTAAATCGGTTACATAAAGTGAATTATGATTTTCTTTATCATTGCCCATTATTGGCTACACAATATTAGTCTCAGTCTCTTGTTGAGAGTCCAAATGATCCTGAAATGTAATTGAATTATTAACAATGTAAGAGGACCCCAAGTTTAACCATAGACTATTAAGATTGCTCTTATAAGAAAGCACTGTTTTGGAATAGATTAACCATAAACAAACCTTAACCAACTAATATTATGATATGACTATGGTTTGAAACCCTAGAATGCTCAAACTCTTGTGAAATGTATTAATTATAGTGAATTTGCATCTTTGTTAGCATAAAATTACAGAAAGGTATAGCGTTGGATAAAGTAAGCACACTGGGCTCGACAACAGCTCTATCTATTGATTCAGCCACGTGTCCTTCCCTTCCTGTGTGTTTCGTGCTCAAGGGTTCCTTTCTGCATGGTTTCCATACCGGCAAAGGACTTTATGTGCTTTCTGTGCTGACCCTTGTCCACAATTCCCCTATGTCCTGGTAACATTGTTGTATGAGGGGACTTGGAGAGAGTCATTCTTGTTCTCCTCACCTCCCATGAAGTAGTCTCTCCAACAAGAAATACAGTGGAGTGTGTCCTCAACCTCCTCACCACCTCAGAGAAAATTAGCAAGTGGGAATTACAAACGAGGTGATGAAGACTTTGGACACCTGCCACCCCAATATGAGCATTCGCTCTGACTGGCTGTCGCTGAACATGGCCCCCATGCAGCGGGACTTTGGAAGCCGTGCCCTATTCGAGGATTTCTGGGGAGACACTCCAGGGACAAGAAAACTGTCGTATTGTGCAGCTAGAGGTATGACTATTCGGAAATATTCAAAGTGCATCACATCCAGGCCTTGATGGTTGGAAATTTCCTGGTGCATACAACCAGGATGATAAAGGAACATAATTTCATATTTTCCAACCATCAGTACCCCATGACAAATGAGCTTCTCGAACCATACAGCCATTGCTGTTTGTAGAAAACTCAAGACCTCACGTAATTGAGCACTTTTGGCCTTTCTCTCAGTGTTCATTCATCTCCGTTTTTCGGCAGCTCCGAAGGGTGGCGCTATATAGGGTGAGCCAGACAGACCCGAAAATAATTTACCAGCATAGTTGTACACTTGACAATTGGCAATCATAACAATATTACAAGTGACAAGTGAGCGAGGATCTTCATTCCTTGCAGAAAATCTAGTCAATTCATCTCCTCTGATATTCAATTATCATACTGGCCATGGATAAGACCTTAGGTGTTCTCCCGCGTTGTTGCCCAGGTGGGTCAAGGCATTTGGAATTGACCTTCCTTTCCCTTTCACCTATGTTGGAGGTGGGATAAGAGTGGATTCAGCTAGCCGCATTTTTTTGCTTCATTTAGAGGCGAGATTTATTGTTTCAAATATCTAAATTTCATGATGGATCCTCAGAGTTGGGACAGTAGGTGATGCTAGGGACATGGTCTTGAACTATAGGATGTTGCGAATGGTGTCTGGGGACTCAATTACTGGTCAGATAAAATAGATTGTATGTGGGAAAGTCCTTTCTATACCAGGTTCATCGGGAGATTTTGTCCATGCTGGGATATTTGGTTCATTAGCCGATCTCGAACCACGTATATTTCATTTGCTTCTCCAGTTATATTCACCATGGATCAGTTTCTTATCAAGATCTGAGTCTTTTATGCGCGTGATTTCAATATCAAGACCAAGGCTAACACCTGCACAATTTAATTCAACGGAATCAACAAATACCCTCGATATGTAACCTGCCTTCATATGGACCGCTCGATCGTGGGTACATTTGATATTTCGTCAAGCTGGTCCGATTCAATCCATCGCGCAAGTCTCATTTGTGAAATACTTTCGATCCATTGATCAAAGATTAAATAACATATATACCGTCGATCTTCATCCCGCTAAACTTTCCAGAAACCCGCATCCCACAATTTTTGGGTTGCAGATTGCGGGAGCTTGAAATTTATTATTATTTGCAAATATTCGGCATAATCATTGCACACTTTAATTTTAGGTCATTGTGAGTTAATTTTTATTATTTCTTGCACAATTTATTATCGAAAATCGAAACCCCAAAACACAACAATTATAAATGTCTTAACTTAAAATTTCAAAACCCAGTATTAATATGCAGTCTCCCAAGGTAAGTCACAAAGGTTGTCTTGCGAATAGACAAAATATTTTTACCCTCTTAGCGTTTTTTTGCACCTCTTGGTGCAAATGCTAGTATATGTTATATTATATTATATATTATAATATAATATATTATATAATATAACATATAATATGTTACGTGGAGTGGAGGGGAGGTATAAGGGTAGAGTGAGGAGTACGTAGGGATGTGTTTTTTTATTAATTTTATTTTTTATTTTTTTATTTTTGTTTTACTTTGTTTTTTTAAAATACAAAATTTTTAATTTTTTTTTTATAAAGTTTAAAAACATAAATGTAAGTTTTTTAGAAACATAGTTAAAACATTATTTTTAATTTTAATTTTTTAATAAAAAAATTAGAATTTGATATAATTTTTTCATAATTTTTTTTAATTTTAATTTTTTTTTAAAAATGGGTTAAAATTATATATATATATATATATATATATATTTGGGCTAAAATTATATGAATCATTTGTTATTTTAGGTTTTAATATATGATTTCATTACGAATGGCATCATAATTTCTTTGATTTTCTATGGTTAGAGTAATACAAATATTTATAAAATATTTTTTTGGTTTAATATGCAAGTTTCAAAAAAGTTGTAATTTATCTCTTAAAGAAAAAATATTTTCTCAATTTAGGGGTGGATTTCAAAGTTTTGTAAACAACAGTGTATGATGTTTAGGCCATGGCTTTATATTTTACCCGCAAAAAAAACATGTATAATGACATCAACACTTTTCTATTTGGGGGGGTGTTTTTTATGCAAAAACCATCATTTTTATGGCTAGAGTTCTTGTTCTTAGTATAAAGTTCTCGTTTCTTAGTATAAGTGGTTTATGGATGAGATTGTTTAAGAATGTGGGTTTGTGGTAGAAGGGATCCCAAGCATGGCAATGGTTTGTGATGGACGGATAGAGTGGTAAATCCTTACAAGAAATATGTTGTATTGTGTGTCACTGACATTAGAATTTGAGTTTGATGGAGTTAAGAAGGTAGGAAATTTATCTAGGTGATGGGTATGCCATTGGAGATGATAGTTTCATTATCCAAAAGTGTTGTATGCTCAATGTGGAGCTAGTTAGTGTATGAATTTTTGGAAAAGTTGTGGGGACAGTTTGAGCACACAATGTCACAAGGTTGTTGGTTTGTTTTTGTGTATATAGGAATTGTTGTGGTTGTCGATGTAACAATACTTGCTAAGTATACTATTTTAGCAATGTTTGTTGTTGTTGGTCGATGGATTCCAGACTATAAAATGTTTTTTGTGAGGATTTCGTTAATGGGGCTGGTTGATGGTCGTTTTTACTAAGTATATTGTTTATTTATCCATATTGACTTGTGCCTCCTTTTCTTGGTTAAAATTGGTATTGGTTGGAGGTTTTTTTAACATGATGGTATATTTCTCTTATTTTCCAAGTTTTTTTCGGCCATGGTGCAGGTAGAACCAAACAGGTATTTGTTAGAACTGTATTCCTCAAGCGAGGCGAGTTTTGGAAGGCTANGGGGGGGGGGGGGGGGGGGGGGGGGGGGGGGGGGGGGGGTAATGTTCCTATGATGATGAGACAATAGGAGATATCGAGGTTCTCTTAAGGTACAAACATCTAGTGGAATAATGGGTACCTAGGGATATTCCTCAACTGAACAAATATTTTTGTGTGAATGAGAGGATATATGGAATTGCACTGTCATCATTACATGGATTGGGATTGTTTTGCATGGATGGGATAAAGGTCGGTTACGACAGATGTATAGAATTGATGGAGTATGTTGGACCCTATACAATTACAAAGATTGGATGTGCATGGTCCAATATACATGAAGTATGCGTAGATATGGATTGTTAGAAAATTATTTACAACTGAAAGACAAAGATCAGAATAAAGGAGCAACATTGTACATTGAGGGAAGGCCAAAGACAACTGAGAATATTGCAGGGTTTATAAACAGTACATAACCAGGGTCTACACTTAAGCAACCCAACTGCATATTTGAGGGGCATGAAGAAAACCGTGTATTTGTATGTGCCATTAAATCAATAGTTGCAGGGGAATATTTGCTTATTAATTACAATTTGAATTGAGTAGATACAAACACAGTTACTATGGATGTGGTACAGCCAACAATTTACCCAACCTTTTTTTAATTATTTTTACATCTTAAAGATTTTTCATTGGTAGATTGTTATAATTTTGTTTAAATTTTCTATATTTACTTCGCAGGGTAGTGACCGGGGGCGCATCTCCCCAGCAGTTGGTCAGAGGAGTACACCTTCCTCAAGGCAGCAGGTATACATCTTTCTAATAGTACACGTATAATTTGAAAAAATAGTTTTTTTTTGTTTTCTTATGAGTATATTCATCTAGTTTATATAATGGTATCTCTATTTACATCATAGGGTAATGACAGGGCATCCCCCTAGTAGCTGGTCAGACGACAACAACCTCGAGGAAATAGGTAAACATGATTGTAACTGCACACATTAAATACGTCAAAATGTTATGTTATTATATTGTTTCAGTGAGTATTTTGGTTTCGTTAGGTAATTGTTTCTATGTTTTTGATGCATGGTTCTGTGAGGGGAATGTCCCTCACAGGAGATGTTACCAGGACCGCCTCAAGGCGGTTGGTATACACCGATTCCATTTTACAAATTTAATATGTACAAACAGTTCTGTTGTTTTGTTTTTTCAAAAGTATATTCACTTGGTTTATATAATCTTATCTATATTTGATGCAGAGTGTTAATTGACAAAGTCACCCAACTGTTGATCAGACAACAACAGCCTCGGGGAAACATGTAAACCTGGTTATAATTCTACAATTTAAATACGTCAAAATTGTACCAATTTAAAATGTAGCATAATGTTTTTTTGTTATGTATTTTTCATGTGTATATTGGTTTCATTATGATAATGTTGTCTATTTCTTTTTTTGCAGGTGGATGATCGGAGAAAGTCCCTAGTTGTGGATTAAACGACATCATCATCCAGGAATCAAGTAAACCTAGTTGTAATTTTAGGAATCTATCATGATAGATATGTTTTGTTTATATAATGTTTTCCTCATACAATTGCTTTAACACGTAAGTAATGTTTTCTATATTTTTATTGCAAACCATTGATTCGGTGTATGAAACAGAATCACAACAATTCATATATTTTGATGTTCATGAGTTGTTGAATGATGTTAATAGTGGTTCTTCTCTAGATCCAGTTAAGGTGATAGATAAGACCTTGAAAAAAATTAATGTGTATATCTTTCGTTTGCTATTCATTATTCTGCAGAGAGACAAGAGTAAAGCCAAGGTTGGAGTGTTGGTAAAGATATCTCATGCCTTGCAAGTAAGTTGTGGAATATTGAATCATAATATAAATTCATTTAGAACTTTATAATTTTTACTTTTATATGATAGTGAACTTATAAAATATGGTTTGTATTTACATGATTTTCTGCGGCCATACATTAGTGGTTAAGGTGGTGTTGGGCTTAGTGATGCTTGTGGAGATCAGTTGTCACATGAGAAAACGACTCCATGTACACCTATTCATGCACCATTTTTTTACTGAACAGTTGGCAACACATTTCATGACACCCCTGTGGCTAGCAAAGAGTGCACCCGTTGCTGGCCAACGCACATCAGATCGTGCAAAAGAAGGGATGGATGCACAGCCTACTAGTATTGTTGATGCTGAAGCAACATTTCCTGGATCTTCTTATGTCACTAGAATGGGTACAATAGAGACAACATTTTTGGTGAACAAGGAATTCGTTCCAATAAATATTTAGAATATCCCAGGTAATTATACATTGTTCAAGTTAGTGTTTATAATTTGATTGTAATATACCAATAAAACCTTTTTTTAAACTAATGATGGCATGATTGTTTTGTGGGAAATGATGTTTTTTATAAACATCTAAATGATTTGGCCTTGGATATCTTCGGCCCCACCATCCGCACAAGGTGGGACAAACAAACAAAAAATTTAAAGGATGAGATGACTAATCGGTTGGTCGGCATGTTCAACAATGAGACCTTTGATACAACAAAGGTCCTAAATAAGGTTGGAAAACATATGAATATTGTCCGAGACCAATACAAAGTTCACCTAGAAAATAACCCTGGGTATGAGTGCCCTACAATGATTCCATAAAGGGAGTGGAAATCCCCAGTAGAAGATGGAAAGGAGAGGACTCTGAGAAAAGCAGGAAAGATACCACCACGCACAGGGAGGTATGCAATACTTTTCACAATGTAATGCTAACCCTTATTATTATTAATTTTAATATCGAATATGGAGCATCTAACTTATTTCAAAACTTGCTTAGGTTGTCAGGCACATCAAATGCCACAAAGGAAAGACTAGAAAAAAATTGGTTAGCACAAGCTTGGGCTCGGTGGTTATTCGAATTTGGTGACACGAATTGTAAATATCAAAAACCTGATAATGCATCAAAATAATAAATTGCAAATTATTTTTGTTTTAATGCGTCGCAAAATGTAAAATTAATGACGTTGTGCAAATATGTAGGTCGACCGATTCAAATAAGTGCCCATTGAGGAAGACTTGAAGCTTGGATTCCATCACGGCTTTAAAGTTGTTGTTGAATGTCGAAATAGTTTTTCTAGACAAACGCGGTCTTTTGATGATCCATCTGGTGCATAGGTATATAAAATATATATAGTTTAATGAATATTTATTACTTGTGCAATCTATTCGTTATAAATAATTGACATGAAATATTTATTACGTTTTGAGCAGGAAAGCATGATCGCCTTAATGTCGATGATGTACAACAACCAATCGAATATCATGCTTCGATTCCTGGTAATGAATTTATTCATATGCTGCAATTTTATATATAGAATTGCATGTGGTGAAATTTAATTGTACTTCTCCATATTTCAACTGCAGAGCATGTAGAGGGTCACACTGTACAGGTTGATTCTGGACAGGAAAATGAAGAACATGATGTGACCACAACAGGTAAAAAAACACCTTTGTAATGTTTTTTTAATTGAAATACTTGTAATTATAATAACAAGCAAAATTAATGCAACATTTTTCACATTATTGCAACAAATCTGAACCCCTTGCCGCAAAAATCCATGTGGCGAGCAGTCTACTAGGAAGACATCACAACAAGTTGATGAAGCATCAGGAATCGAACGACAAATTCCAGAAGATGCGCTTCTTATTGATTTTGTAAAAAGAAGAAAAAATAGAAAGAAGTGACTGAATAAATATTGTGTAATTATTTTTTACAATATAATTTCATGCATGGTTTTTTTGGCTATTGAATGAATGAATGGTTTAATGAAAGTTAGCTTTTATTGAATGAATGCGTTGACTAAATGAATGGATGGTTTAATGAATTTTATATTTTATTGGATGAATGTATTGACTGAATGAATGAATGGTTTAACGAATGTTAGTTTTTTTTGAATGAATGGTAAATGTTTGTTTATGATGAAATCTGCATAAATTTGCACTAATTTGTTTTTCAAGTACATGCATTGGGTATGGGGAATTGAGAGTGATGTGAGGGGGGGAGGGGCCATAAGAGATTCCACCTTCACGTGGTTGGCCCTATTCAATAGAGAATATTAAATTATTCTCGAAACAGAGATGGGCTCAATGAATGGTAAGGAATTATCCATTTCCCACAGTTATTTTTTTCAAGCATTATTGTCATAGCATGTATTCCATGACTTATAAAATTTCTTTTGGTGTATATAATTCTAGTGTTTAAATTTTAATATTGTTATTTCATTCATCCCTTGGAACTTGTTATAGATAATGTTGGAAAACATTTTGATATTTCAAAAGAAAAATTGGTGTTTTGATGTGATCGATGGTCTTATATACTTTGTTTTGGTGTTCTCCATGTTTCCTCAAGTGAACTCTTATTACCCATTATTTTACTTGAATATTATTGTAATTTACATTGTTAAATTAAAAATGTTCATCAAATGTAAAATGTTCATTATTAATGTTGTTTTTATTCATTGAGACAGACTACCAAGATTGTATTTTTTTTATCTTCATTTTGTTATTTTCATAAATAAGCAAATATTTATTTGAGGGGTCCTGACATGAAATTATTGAAACAAGAAAATATTTGTAGTATGTTGAAATATGTTCTGAAAGGTAAAGCAAAAGTAGACATTGTCAAGCTCCACAAATCAAGGAAAGTTGTACCAAGAAATTATAAGTATTGACAACATATGCATATAATTTACCAGACACGGGTAAGAGAAATTATACATTATCATGACATAATTTTGAATTGTAGCTTCTTTAAAACATTTTTATTTATAGCTGCAAATTTGCATATTTTCATATTTCACTTTTGTTGCAAGACGTGTTAGAAAAATAAGATATTTAACTCTCATATTGTTGCTTTGAATATGAGCTTGACTACGATTTGTTTTCCATCATTTGCACCTTTAATTGTTGTTAATAAGTTTGTTCATGCTTGATATTAGATATGCAATTATGAAGCATTCTTTAAAAAGTAAACACATCAAATTTATATGTGGAATGTATGGTTAAATGCAGGCTTATATCTTTGTCTCAATTCATAGTTATTTTACTATAGCCATAATATTTTGAGGAAGTATTGTTTCTATTTTGCAAGTATTCAAGTGAAGGAGTTGAAGGATTGGAATCGGAAGTTGAAGAGTTACTAAAATATTGGAACAACCTACATAAGAAAGGTGCACAATTTGGATTTCAAATTCCTACTTTGATTATATCCAAACCGTATGTTGGAAATAATTGTTTGCTAAGAAGATAGAAATGTTGGAAATGAGTTAACTGTTGTGTAAGTTATTTAGTTAGGGCATAATTTTCTAGTTTGAGTTGCGTGGATTTGAGTGGCATGCATCCTTAGATTAAGAATTTGAAATTCGTGAACTATGAAAGCCTATAAGAAGGGAATTTTACTCATTAATAAAATTGGTTTATCTCTTAGTTATATATGCTACATTTTTTTTCGGGCAGGGGGTATATATATATATATATATATATATATATATATATATATATATATATATTGCAAGTAAGTATTTTATTATCATTTGGTTTCAAAGCAATAAAATCTTGAATTTATGCCTCTCATTTATACATTAGGATTATCTAGAACCCTCCCTGCCACCATACATCATCTATTTCTCTTCCTCAACTAATATGTCTTTGTCCTCTTAGTTTTGCATTGACCATTATCCACCCATCTACCTTCTTCAATTTATTTTCTTTGTCATTTCCTCCACCCTTTGAAATATTGTGTAGCAAACATATTATTCAAGATAAATGTATCCTTGTATATATTACTTGTTAAGATTTATAGACGTTTCCCTCCCACCCCAAGACGTCCTATTGTGTTATGTCACCCTTGTTTAGGGATTATGGAGGCTTCCCTCCATCCCAACTCTTTTACTTATGATGCATCACCTTTCCCAGGGATGTATCACCCTCAAAATATCTCAACCATCCATTCTTACAAGAAACCCTAATGAGATCCATCACCCAAGGTTTCAATTGTAGATATTACACATTGTATCCTTCTCTCCCTCTCTCTATCTCTAAATGGATCCTCACATTTCATAAACCTTTGAGGATGTACAACTTGTTTTTCAAAGTGTGGTCCAAGAATTGTCCAATGCTCTCACTAAATCCCTTAGATCACAATATACAGTCTCCACAAACACCTTCTAGATCCACACACTAATGTAATTACCTATGTATGGTGGAAACCTATATAGTTTTTTTTAATTTATTGATATGGAGCACCACTACCTACTTTTAAACATGCCCAACTATGACTAAAGAACTGTTGAAATATTGTAACTTCGAAGAATATTCTATATGTATCTTTTGTGGTCCCCGATGGTCCTACCGGGAGAACCACTTGTATTATCTTGTACCCCGATGCTTCTAATCGGAAGAACTAATAAGAGTCATGAGGTTGTCCCCTCTATTTGTAAAGGTGGGTCATTAGCACCCCAGTGTGGTTACTTGAGCCTACATGTGTAACTTGAGCCTACATGTCGGATGAGTTAATTCAAGTGAACGAATGAATATAAATAGAGGTGTGGTGCTCCTCATTTGAGACACACACACTCTCACTTGTGTAGTACATTAGTGGAGAAGAGAAGTAGCTGGATAAGGAGGAGGATCAGGCTTTGATCTCCTTGCTGGTTTTATCTTTTATCTTTTATCTTTTTGGGGCATCTATATTGAGGAAGCTTTTGCTGGGTTTTTCCCTTCAGGGTTTTCCCAGGATAAATCCTTGTGTTCCTTTTTTATGGTTGTGCTTGTCTATCTTTCAGTGATCCTGTTTATATGCTTTTGTTATGAATATGAAATGAAATACTGATGTCTTAGCTAAGCATATGAAAATTTAACATGGTATTAGAGCCACCCTGAAAGAAGACATTGTGCAGCTATAGATGCTAGGGCTTCTTATTTTTTGGGTCTCTATCCACAATCGATCAGCAAAATAAGGCTAGACTGACTCTCCATTGAAGGGCACATCTTTCTGTTGAAGCGGAATTCGATTCCGAGCATTTTCAGTTTTGGTGCGGAAAATTAGGGCTTTCTACAAAAGAGGAATTTTTGAGTGAGCCCAGCATAGGATTTTTCTCCTCATCAAAATCGGAGTTTAGAGACCCAAATCAAGAAATTTGGTTGGGTGAAACTCTGGAAAAGTCAAACCCTAGTTTGACCCTGATCTGGAAAAACCCTAAATATCTTGAGATTGGCGAAGGATCAAGAGTTGAAAATTTCATAGGCCTAATATAAAATCCTTAGTTACATTGTATCCAAAATTCAGCCTCCGATTCGCTATATTCTGGGAGATATGATCCCTCCAAGTTAGAGTTCTAGCCTCTTCCAGAATTCATCCCTAAACAGGACACCTGAGGATAATTGATGTAGCGTGGGATACAGAGGTCCAAATGGAATTCCTAAAGATGTTCCAAAAAAATAACGGGCTTTAATTTCTGTGGTCTGAATTTCAGAACCTGAAGATGAACCAATGACACGTGGCATGCCGTACAACTTCAATGTTCTGAACAGTCCTATAACAGGTCACCTTGGGAAAATGATCATAAATCCAAATTGGTGAAACAAATTTTGATGAAACATATGGTTTTGGATCAGGGACATTATATGTTACCTTAGTGAGAAATTTAAGACACAGAGGAGCATTAATTTCATAGATATCACAGAAACAGTAACAGACATTTCTGCAGAAGAAATTGGAAAAATAGGGCTTCCTGTTCCGGGAGCTTCCCTCCACTGTTTTCAGAAAAGGAGTACATTGGACAACTCCATTTGAAGAGATCTATATTTCTATCCAAGAAAATCTAAAAGATTCGAAATTTTTAAAATTAGGGTTTCTCTGAAAAAGCCTAGATCAGCCAGCTCCGGAAGCAGGACGGACACCTCAAATCGGTAAGATCTAATCTTTTGCTATTTGCATTTGAGGTTCTCATTTAAAAGTGATCTATCACATCAGCTTGATGATAAGCTTGGTGAAGTTGAAAACTTCCAAGCATGGAAGTATTTGATCTCTCTGAAGAAAATGAATTGGACACCTACATGAGTAGAGAGGTTGCAGTTCTAGAGGGAGATGAGCCTCAAAGCCTTACACAAGAAGAACTTGATCAAGGGCAAGAAGATCATTGTTGATTCAATCATGGATCAAATTGTACCACAAGTGTCTTCCCTAAAGATACTGAAGATGTTTGGTTCCTTGATCAAGCTATTTGAAGATAAGAACATAATTCAGAAGATGGATTTGAGAAAACAGTTGAAGAATGTGAAGATCTAGAATGCATAACATCTTGAAGCGGTAGAAGAAGAAGCGGAGAATGGCCTCCCATGATCATGGGATTCATTCATGTGAGGAATGTGTGCCAAAAGGAAGTGATTACTTTCAGTTGACTATGGGAAGAAGAAGAAGCTTGTCTCATAAGAAGAGAAGAAGAAATATGGGAGCAAATTGAAGATCAAGCTCTCACCATTCAAAGAAGATCCCTCAAGCGATGAGGAATATGAATAACTCAATTCTTGACGAACCTCTTATCCATCTTATCATTTGGATAAGAAATGATGATTTCATGGATGAAGAAGATGATGAAGCAGAATGATCAAGAAGGAGTCTACCCACGAAACAAACAAAAGATAAGTATTCAATTGTCATTTAATGATATTGTTTTATTATGCATTTGATTATATTCAGTTGATGTGTTGTTTGCATGCATGTGATGGGTAAGTAGCTCATGGTTCTATACAAATATCCATTGTTACTTATCTAGAATGAAACCTATTTGCTGACATATTGGATTAGTGCACAATCTCAATGATGTCATGGTAGAGATGGAAGGCATATAGAAAGTTTCTGTGAGATATGGATGAATGTTGTCACTGGCTAAATAGTTGCATGATGCATAAGAATTTGTCGTTATGCATATGTAGTTCTAACCATGCAACTGGTGCATTTGAACTGTAGGAAAGGTCCTGTACAACCTCCTAAAAGAAAGCAAGGATGAGACTTGTTCCGAAGAACAAGTGATGACAATTCAATAAACATGAATCTGAAGCTCCCAGGGTCAGAGACACCATGATGAAAGAAAGAGCTTCAAATAGTGGTAGATCCACCTCGAAGGATGAATACCACCATGGGCATGAGAGATAACTCAATATGAAGAAAAAAAAATGCTATGAAAGAAGCTATGATCAAAGAAGAATAGTTGACTATGGGGAATGATGTATATGATATGATTTCGAGACATAAAGGGAAGTACGTAGTATCTTCCATATGGATCTGCAAGAACAAGTGTACAAAGCAAGAATCGTGATTTGCCTTAGAAAGAATAGACTATGACATGACATACTCTATTGACCAGTATATATCAAGCATAGAATCACCTATACAGAATGAAGAAGGAAGATAATACTCCACTTCAGGGGGAGTGACTACAGAAGATATTTGAGTTCGACATGGTACAACATGATGGACAACTTCCTGATGGGTC
>LPNX010334389.1:1208411-1324157 GCA_001517045.1 Pseudotsuga menziesii | reverse complement strand
CAGAAGAATTTGAGATGAAAGACCTTGGGTTAATGCACTATTTCCTAGGTCTGGAAATATGAAAAAGTTTAGAAGAAATATTTCTCAACCAGGGAAAGTATGCGGTAGAGATATTGAAGAGATTAAATATGTTGGAATGCAAAGCCATGGACACACCCATGGACTCCAGCCTGAAGCTATTAGATGATGACTTATCAGAGTTAGTAGATGCGACTCATTACAGACAGATCATTGGGTCATTGATGTACTTAACAAATACCAGACCAGACATTTGTTTTGTTGTGAACACCTTAAGTCAATATCTTGTTCAACCAAGATGGGTTCACCTAGTAGCTGCAAAACATGTGATGAGATATCTGAAAGGGACTATAGACCTTGGTCTATACTATGATGGTATCCATGACTACAGATTGTATGGCTATACAGATGCAGATTGGGTTGGAAGTAGCTCAGACAGGAAAAACACATCAGGTAGATGCTTTTGTTTGGGGTCCGCTATGAGTTCATGGTTTAGCAGGAAACAGTCCAGTGTTTCTCTTAGAACAACAAAAGCAGAATACATAGTAGATTTCTTTGCTAAGTTGTGAAGCCATATGGCTTCGGAAGCTAATATTAGAGTCTCCTTGACCTGAAGATGGAGACTACATTGATTCTATGTGATAACAAGAGTTCTGATAACAGAGAACCCTGTGTTTCGTCGTAACACATAGAAATCTGATATTTCTACATACAAGATAAAGATGTAGATGATGATGTTTCAGTATTCCCATACTGAAGATATAGATGATGCTTTCAGTATTCACACACTGGAGATACAAATGGTGATAGTTCAGTATTCACATACTGAAGATGTAGATGATGATGGTTTAGATGGTGATGTGCTGACGAAGCCTTTGTCCCAAGTAAAGTTCGAACACTTTCGAGACAAGCTTGGTGTGGTTTGGAAAGACCTTCCTTGAAAGGGGGAGTAGTGATGTTGTAGTGGGATTGTATCATCCTGGGACATATGTCCAGAAGTGATCCGGAGACCTCAGTCTTCGAGAATGAAGAGGGATTGTATCATCCTGGGGCATATGTCCAGAATTGATCCGGTGACCTCGGTCATCAAGAACGTAGCAGGATTGTATCATCCTTGAACTTCAGTTCAGAATGGATTCGGTGAACTTTGGTTATCGATAAGGTGGCAGGATTGTATCATCCTTGGACTTCAGTTCAGAATGGATCCGATGAACTTCGGTCATCGAGAAGGTGGCAGGATTTTATCATCCTTGGACTTCGGTTCAGAACGGATCCCGTGAACTTCGGTCATCGAGAAGGTAGCAGGATTGTATCATCCTTGAACTTCGGTTCAGAATGGATCCGGTGAACTTCGGTCATCGGGAAGGTGGCAGGATTGTATCATCCTTGGACTTCGGTTCAGAACGGATCCAGTGAACTTTGGTCATCGAGAAGGTGGCAGGATTGTATCATCCTTGGACTTTGGTTTAGAACGGATCCGGTGAACTTCGGTCATCGAGAAGGTGGCAGGATTGTATCATCCTTGAACTTTGGTTCAGAACAGATCCGGTGAACTTCGGTCATCGAGAAGGTGGCAGGATTGTATCATCCTTGAACTTTGGTTCAGAACAGATCCGGTGAACTTCAGTCATCGAGAAGGTAGTAAGATTGTATCATCCTTGAACCTCAGTTCAGAATAGATCCGGTGACTTCGGTACTTGAGAATGTGTGTTGATCCCGTAATTCCAATAGGAAGGATTGTTTGAGTTCCACAACTGTGTTGATCCTGTAATTATAAAAGGAAGGATCATTAGTAACTCTGTAAAGACCTAAATCCCATAATTCCGAAAGGAAGGATCATTGAATTGATCCCGTAATTCCAATAGGAAGGATTGTCTGAGTTCCACAGATGTGTTGATCCCGTAATTCCGAAAGGAAGGATCATTGAATTGATCCCGTAATTCCAATAGGAAGGATTGTCTGAGTTCCACAGATGTGTTGATCCCGTAATTCCGAAAGGAAGGATCATTAGTAACTCCATAAAGACTTAAATCCCGTAATTCCGAAAGGAAGGATCGTTGGTAGCTCCGTAAAGACTTGATCCCGTAATTCCAATAGGAAGGATTGTCTGAGTTCCACAGATGTGTTTATCTTGTAATTCCAATAGGAAGGATTGTATGAGTTCCACAAATGTGTTGATCCCGTAATTCCGAAAGGAAGGATCGTTAGCAACTCCGTAAAGACCTAAATCCTGTAATTCCGAAAGGAAGGATCGTTAGTAGCTCCGTAAAGACTTGATCCTGTAATTCCGAAAGGAAGGATCGTCTGAGCTCCACAAATGTGTTGATCCTGTAATTCCGAAAGGAAGGATCGTTAGTAACTCTGTAAAGACCTAAATCCCGTAATTCCAACAGGAAGGATCGTTTGAGTACCACAGACATGTTGATCCCATAATTCCGAAAGGAAGGATCATGTTGATGTTTTGATGATGTTGATGTTTTGATGATAATGATTTTATGATGATGATGATGTACTGATCGAAAGATCAGAGTGTGATGATGATGATATTTTGATGTTTTGATGATGTTGAATGTTTTGATCATAATGATGTTTTGATGATGTTGATGTTTTGATGATAATGATTTTATGATGATGATGATGTACTGATCGAAAGATCAGAGTGTGATGATGATGATATTTTGATGTTTTGATGATGTTGAATGTTTTGATCATAATGATGTTTTGATGATGTTGATGTTTTCATGATGATGATGTTTTTATTATGATGATGATGTACTGATCAAAATATCAGAGTATGATGATGATGCACTGATCGAACGATCAAGAGTATGATGATGATGATGTATTGATCGAAAGATCAGAGTGTGACGATGATGATGATCAGTATGTGATGATGACGACATACTGATCAAAAGATCAGAATATGATGATGATGATTCTGTTCGAGAGTTGAAGTATGATGATGGTGCTGATCACGATGTTACTAATCAGAATGCGCTGATGTTGCTGATCGAAAGGTCAAAATGCTGAAGACGTCTTTGCTGATTGAAAGATGAAAGTGCTGAAGATATTGCTAATCAAAATGATGAAGATATTGGTGATGATCGAAAGGTCAAAGTGCTGAAGATGTTTCTGCTGATCGAAAGGTCAAAGTGTTGAAGATGTTGCTGAAAATGTTGCTAATCGAAAGGTCAAAGTGCCAAAGATGTTGCTGATCGAAAGGCCAAAGTGCTGAAGATGTTGCTGTTGATCGAAAGGTCTAAGTGCTGAAGATGTTGCTGATCGAAAGATCAAAGTGTTGAAGATGTTGCTGATCAAAAGGTCAAAAGATGCTGATGTTGATTAAAGAGTTGCTGTCGTCAAATATTGAAGACGAAGACTATATGATGTTGAAAAGCTTCCAATGATTTATAGATGTGTTACCCTGATGATGTTGATGATGTCCTCTCCTACTATTGTTGTTGTTGATGTTGTTGTAGAATACCCTTCTTGTTAAGGGGGAGTGTTGAAATATTGTAACTTCGAAGAATATTCTATATGTATCTTTTTTGGTCCCCGATGGTCCTACCGGGAGAACCACTTGTATTATCTTGTACCCCGATGCTTCTAATCAGAAGAATTAATAAGAGTCATGAGGTTGTTCCCTCTATTTTTAAAGGTGGGTCATTAGCACCCCAGTGTGGTTACTTGATCCTACATGTGTAACTCGAGCCTACATGATTAACTCGAGCCTACATATCGGATGAGTTAATTCAAGTGAATGGATGAATATAAATAGAGGTGTGGTGCTCCTCATTTGAGACACACACACTCTCATTTGTGTAGTGCATTAGTGGAGAAGAGAAGTAGCCGGAGAAGGAGGAGGATCAGGCTTTGATCTCCTTGCTGGTTTTATCTTTTATCTTTTTGGGGCATCTATATTGAGGAAGCTTTTGCTGGGTTTTTCCCTTTAGGGTTTTCCCAGGATAAATCCTTGTGTTCCTTTTGTATGGTTGTGCTTGTCTATCTTTCAGTGATCCTGTTTATATGCTTTTGTTATGAATATGAAATGAAATACTGATGTCTTAGCTAAGCATATGAAAATTTAACAAGAACAATGCCTCAATGTAGGAAGTAGTTTAGAAGGACTTGGTATATCCTAGTGGTAGTATCACTAAGATTATATGTATGTATAACATATATGTGGAGTGAAATGAATAATATGCCACTATAAATACTCCTACAATAATAAATACATGGTAAACCTTGTTCTAGGCCTTGGAAAGCAGTTTTTATTCACTATGTCATTTATCTAACCTGGTGGGAATGCGGTTATAGTTTCATCAAGCCTTAGATAAATCTATCCAACATTTTTTTGATGTTTTTTCCAACACTCTTCTCTAACTTAAAATCAAAGATCTTGAATGACTACATGTACTTAAGTTAATATTTATTTTTCTTATCAAATTAGGTATGTTTGAGATCACTTCCCTAGATGAATATTTTCTCTGTGCCCTAGCCATTGAACAAATATTTAACAAGAAACATATATTTATAGAATTTAGTAACATTAACCCTAAAAATAGCTTCAAGCCTAACACTTTTACTTTCCTGACGCTCTATCCTTGCAAATATGAAAAACCCATTATCCATATCCCTTTCCCCAATTCCTCATATACTCCATCATGATTCCATTATTAGAAGAGGAAAACTTGTGATGTTGTTGAACGTTGATGCTTACGATGAAAAGGCCATCTAAAAAATTATTTTTTCATGATCAAATGAGTGATTTTATCACAACCCCTCTTCCCATGTACATTCTTATACTCTTGAAAGTGTTTCTCTTCCCATTCTTACTAACATTATCCCATCCTTACCACTGCTAAGACATGCCCAATTTGAATCAACTCCAACACTCCCTTTTACTCATAACCTCCAATTGAAAGACCAATAAGCCAACATTATCCTTGTCAATGGAATCCAAAATAATTTCATATCTCTGATGCTGGACATATGCATTATCCAACAGGATTCTATTGTTTAGCAGATATATATTGCTATCATCTCTTTGGTAGTTCCAATAATATCCTTTGAATTTTCCAGAAGATTTCCTTCAATGAGTCCTAGCAATGGCAGGGGAATGGATTTCAGCTTGATGTCAATTCCCCTCCTGGTAAGTTTTCAGTGAAAACCTCTACTTTTTCGATTGATATGTTGATTTGACTTCAAACCAGGCAATCAACATGATTTTTTTGTATTCTTGAGCATCCACATTCAACTTTTTGTAGGTTTGTAGGTAAATCTGAGCCACGCTAATTGTTGGTGTGAATTCCTAATTCTCATACCTATTTTTCTTCTATTAATTTTATTTGAATTCCATACAGGGGTCACTTTACCTCTTTTTATCCTCTTAGTAACTTTGTAGGGAACTTTCTGCTTATGCCCGTTGATGTTATAAAATCCAAAATCTGGGCATTTTTTCCAATGCAATGTTCATTTGAGTTCCAATCACAAAATCCAACACTATTGATTTCATTTCTTACTGTACCTTCTTAAAATATCTACCATGTTGATTGTCATCGTGATGTCCAAAATATTTGCCCGCCGACACCGGCTTTACCTGTTTTAGATCTTGTCAAAAATATTTCTTGCCCAAAAACACTACACCTTCTTTTACCTCTTGAAAAGTAAGCATAAATCTCCATTGTGCCAAAATCTGATTGATTTCTTAAATATTGAAATTTTTTGTGATGATATGAATTCCAACCGAGAAGCTAATACCTGAAATATGCTATTACACAAAAGACTGCATTGCATTTTCGGTCTCTCGGTAAGTTTGTAGAAAGTTTGATATGCTTATTATAATGTCAACTCTAATGATATTACACTTTTTCCTCTATTATGGTGATGTTTCTTTTAACCAAAGAAAACAACATTACTAACTCTATAGCTTGAGCATAGGAAGTACATTGATAATATAACTTAAGCACCTGAAATATGCTATAGCCTATAGCCTATTACCCAAAATACTTCATGCATGTTCGGTCTCTCGGTAAGTTTGCAGAAGAAAGTTTGATATGCTAATTTTAATGTCAACTCTAAATATATTACACTTTTTCCTCCTATGTTATGTTGATGTGGATTTTAACCAGGGAAACCAACATTACTAACTGTATAGTTTGAGCACAAAGAGTTTGTTGGGGATATAAATTTGAATCAACTTTAATCTCTTCGCATGTCCTTAAATAATCTCTGCAATGCTTGATCATTGATGTTGAAAATGTCTGACATTTTTTGTCTATAACATTATTTTTGTAACTTCCAACCAGGGAAAGGGTTACCAGTACTACTAATTTTTATTTCTGAGCAATAATATTATTAACCGAATATATTTCACACCCTTTTTAGCTCTTTGTACATTTGTAGAAATATATATTCCTTGTTGTTTGTTGACGTGTCTTTAATATATCCAATGTTTTCCATCTCTTATGTTGTCAATTCTAACTAGGGAATCTCATGCTACTAACCTATGTCAAATATAATGTTAGCCCAATTTTGTTTGTGGTCTCTAGGAAAGATTTCAGAGAAATACTTGTTCAACTGATTGTTGATGTGGATTTTGAATTGTGGATAGTTTTCACCTTTTCTTTGTTGATGTGGATTTTGAATTGTGGATAGTTTTCACCTTTGCTTTGTTGATGTGAATTACATGAGGGATTTGGACCCCACTGATTATATTTTTTGAGCACCTAAAATACATTATTTAACCCTGAAAATTCACACCATTTAGGGAGATGAAAAGCAAGAGCTAAATTAACTAGGAATTTCCTTAGCATAATAGTTTGTAGAAGCTTTCCTTAATATTAAGATTTTGAGGAAAAATGTGTAATATGAAATATTTATCAACAATTCCTCATTTGTGTAAATATAAATGTTCTTTTTTTGCTTCTCATTCATCCATTTCACATATATTATGGGATGATTTGACTGTAAGTGAAGAGGAGTCATAGAATTTGTTTGAATCAACACCAGATAAAGACTGTATGGAGCTTGAACTTGCTCCAACTTCCATGACCAAACAAGGGGTTGTTGATTAAAATTCAATATCATATAAGACTGGTTGTCTCGTGATATTACAAAATTGGACCATTGCTAGACTACATATTTTAGCCATTATAACAACTTATTGGTTTTCAGGGTATGGAGAACCAACCTATTCGCCCCTTGTGGTGCAGAGAGATGCAGATAGTCCCCATTCAAAAAGACGTCGAATGTTGCATTTTTCTAATCCTACCATATGCAATGAACGTACCGAGTCTGGTATTGCAACATTTTAGGTAGGATTTTGTATGATGTTTTTATATTTCTATGCACATGCAAGTTTGAAGGAAAAAACATGCCTCACACAAAACATATGTTTCTATTACATAACTTGATAATGTTGTTAATACATATGGCATGGATATTCAATGTTAGCAAACATAAACACATGCCATCACATGTGAGCTTATGCGGTAACAAAAATATATTGGTTGAATAAATCATTGTTGTCAAAATTACGCCGATAGTTAAAAATGATATTCAATTACATTCAAATTTCATATAGCCTATCATATATATGATGAAATTCAAGAAGACAAAATCATACAAGCTTTTATGAGTTGTTTTTAACAATCACTTGTTAGTAATTTGTGAAATTCAAGAAGACAAAATCATAAAGGATTTTGTGAGTTGTTTTTAACAATCACCTGTTAGTAATTTATGGTTTTGTATTTTAGGATGGCAAGGATTCATTTATTTCTAGATCTGGGAATCTAAATATTTCTAACAACACTCCACTTCAGTTGGCAAGTAATGGTATGAGATTTGAACACTTTTTGTTTTGTTTCTGAATGTTTTGTATTTACCTAGGGAATAACTCTGTTTTGGATTATAGAATGTACATATAGTTCTCCAACTGAAAACATAGGACAAGTATTAGAAAATTGGATGGAAAATTGTTTTAATGAAGGGGAATCACAATTTATGTCAGACGAAATGTAAGTTTGAAAGTACCAGGATATTTTATTTTGTCGTAGTTAGGAAACAACATTTATACAATTTTTATGAAAGTCCTTTTTTAATATGGATTTGATTTTGAATCCTAACATTATATTTGCAGGAATGTTGCATTGCCCTTTGATGATCAGATTCACATAATATGTAAGATTTGATAAATCCCAATTGATTAGGATTTTCCATCAAAATAAATAGTTTCACTATTAGTTTAGTAAGTAGTTCAGAGGCTTTTATGGAAGTTTGTATGTCTTAGGGTGGCTTAAACTTTAAACTGCCTATTTTATATTTTGACTTTCTTTTGGATCATTAGGCAATACAAATGCCTCGATTTTTTTCTTTTGGATAATCCTTAACAATATCTGAACTTTAATAAATTATGTCTGTAAAATTTAAATGTATGATTGAAAATTTGTTTTTTGCTTTGTTGCAATATTGTACTTAAGCCACATGTTACATATCAGCACTACTCCCTAAATGGATATATTTTCTAGCATTACTATGGGATGATAGTGTTGAATTATAATTTTTTCCACTCCCCAAAATTCCTATATGTGTTGTATTTTGGATATCAGTGTTTCTTATAGAAGGTACAATGAAGGACATTGTTGCATATGTATTTAGTACTGAATACTTGATTTTGAAATTATGTAGAGTTTTTCTCATTACAACCTTTTGAATTAGATGTTGAGATCCAACTTGAACCTATACCAAAAACTGTCTTAGCAGGTGATTCTTTGCTATTTAATATTTTTGAGTTAAATCTACCGTAGTGTTGCGGTACTAAATGAAATTCTCATAATAGGCTTCATATATATCTCATTTTTATGTCTGCTTCAGCCAATAAAAAATGCCACTTTTATGCAACCAAGCTAGTACTAAACGTAAGTCTCATAATAAATTTCATATATATTTCATTTTTCTCTTTTTCATCCAAGAAAACACATCACCAGTCTGCAACCAAGCTAGTAACTCCAGTTGCTTATCCTTTCACTCTTCCTAAGCCATGTGGTGTTCAAGGGGATGTGACACTAAATGACATCAAACAGTGTATTCTGATGCCACAATCGGGTCTTACATATTGACATCATGGAAAACACTATGACATTGCATTGTAGTCTACATATTCAACAACATTCTCAAGAAAAGTTGTAGTTTCTCTTACAAAGATCCATACTAAAGGGAAATGAAGCATTACAATCATGAGAACAAAAGGATGAAAAATGAAAATAAAATACAAAAGGAAGTCTTTTGATGATGCAAACGTATCAATTTGAGGGTTAGAAAATTTTTGCATCTCAAAATTATGGAAAAAGTCCTCTTAGTTCCCAAAATCCATCAATTCCAAGACTGATGGAAGCCATCGATATTTTCACTGATGCAGAATCCATTTTTAAGTTTATTGTGTGACTTATAATAATATTTTTTATGATTTTCATCTAACAGTCTAATGTTACCAGTACAAGAGATAGTTTCTGGTTGGATGTTAATGTGAATGTGAGATGTTAGGAAATCAAATACAACTATGCTTTGTTATCACTTGTAAGTAGTTTATTTAATTCCCATTGATTCTTGTTTATTTGAATAATCAAGGTGTCTAATAGTGTAGTATGAACCAAGAATGGAGGATGTATGAAAATATTGAGTCTATAGGCACAACCTATTCTCAGATTTTCAAAAAAATCATACTTTTCCATGATTTAGTTGGCCTCATATGAGCACACATTGAATGAGAGTATTATTTGCAAGGGCATATCCAACATTCCTATGACTTTTCATGCTAGGAATCTGAAGTGTATTTTAGGCAACACATCGAATGGCTTGTGTTTTAGGTATATTAACCCCAAAAACCCTCCACTCTCCTCAATACTACAACATATTTAAACCAGACTTCACCCTTGCATTATTTACATATAAAGTTTTCATTGGGTTCTACAGGATACCCATAATATTTTCAAATCTTATTACTAAAGTGTTATATTCTTGTTTTGATAATTTGTTCCACATTAGAAGTGGCGATGAAAAGAAAATTCTTGGATAGAAAGACAAGTGCAAATTAGTTCAATTGTATTTTTTCAATTTGTGAGAGTATGAGGGATGTTAGATGCAAACTATGGACTCATAATATAAGAGGAAAAAATTATATATTCTCTTAGTGAATTATCTCCAACAATTGTTCTGAGTTGGTTCAATCAAAATTGCCAAACTTTGGTGGAATACATGCCTGATTTTTGTTTATGATTGCCTCTTGTCATTTTATTTTGCTACACAATCAGTTATTTTTGTGTTTAAATGTGCCTTTTAATAGTTTGATTACCAATCAGTATTCTTCCATGTTACATAATAAAGTCTTTAGTTGACATATATTTTTCTTTGCATCAACGTATACAACTCAAATATACAAAAATTTTCTCTATATTGCAGATCCATGATACAAAGGCCCTTTTAAGCAAAATATTGGAACATAGAAATAGTGGGATATATTGAGCATTATATCTATCAATTTTGATGAAATAAAAAAAAAAGTATAATTGCTAAGTACAAAAAAAAAATTGATTAGGACCATTGAAAAAAAAAACACAAAATATTGGTTATAGCCATTCCATAGAACAAAATTATTGAGACACATAGATAATGGGTAGTCTAGTAGAATTCCCGTGGATTGCTTAGGTAAAAGGAAACTACTGTAAAATGTAGAATTCATATTAGATGATTCTTTTTTATATTTATTTCCATACTTGTTTGTATCCACATTACAAGCAAAGTAACTTACCCTAGGGAGCATGAACTATTTTATTGTATGGTGTCGTCTTTTCAAAGGTATGACAACCTCTAGAATGGCTTTGTGAATCCTAATCGTCACTCTAGTACACTACCAAAATTTTTTAGGTTGAGGATTCATTTGGAGAAATCCATTTTTAGTTTGAACTCCTCACACATTAATATTGGAAACACTCGGTTAAAGCAATCTTAATAAAATAGAATTAGTAATATTCATCTCTCCTTCTCTTTCATCCATAACTCAATGATTAGAGATTCCATTCCAAACTTAGGGTAATTCCACATATTTTAAATATGTATTGGATCTAGACATTAAGCCCTTCAATGCATCCTTTCCTTGCCCAACACAACCATCTTCCATTATCAGTGGTTCTTAATTTATGAACCAACATTTGTCCTCAATACTATTCCATGATAAAGATAACATGCAACCCTTGTTGGATTTCCTTTGAGCACAAAGATACTAAGGCCAAGTCAATAAATTTTATTAGTTAATATGTTGTGTCATTGTCTCTAATAGTTTAATTCAAATGTTTGCTATGCAAAAAAACATCTAAGACAAATATAAAAGAAGTTTGGCCTAGTTGTTTTAGACATATAGAATATGAATTAATAAAAAATTCATAGGCTAGTTCATTTTTTTTAGTTCTTTATAACAAACTATATTTTCATCTACTTAAAAATAAGATTAAATCAAACTCAGTTCCACTTGGATAAAAAAAGACGAAACCTAAGTATGAAGATGATTTTTGTCCTTTCCCACATTGTTAAAGTTATACTTTTTTTAATATACACTAGAATTTTGCTGACAATTACTTAGATTTATATATAACTTCTTGAAGCAATAGACATTATAGTAAAAATATGTATATACCATTAAATATGAGTTATTCAGAGTGGGATAAATATAATTCAAAGTATCTTACCTGTAGAAGAAACACATAGCATCTTAACTTTTGAAGTGTAAAATTTTGTTAGAGGAGTTGTTTATTTTATTGCAAAATTTTCCCCTTAGTTTTATGTTTTTATTTTAATTTATATTTTGTAGTATGTAGAGAATTGGTCAAGTATAATACATTCTATTTAACTTATATAGGATGCTTCCGAATGAGAGGATACAATGTTTTCCCGAGCTATGTGCATCCTTGGTAAAGGTAAATGAACATTTTAACAAGTTCCCCAAGGATACACCATATGTAGAGTTTGAACACAAGTAATTTAAAATCCTTGATATATCACATATGTTCTCTTTTCTATAGAAGATATAATAGCAAGAACAATAATAAAACTGTAGGACTTTTTTTAGGACATTATGAGGTTAACATGAACTTCTATTTTAAAATGTGAATACTAGCAATTTCATGATGTCTACTTGATTGATACTTTCCTATGACATAATGGATTTCAAGATGAATGAATATATTGGGAATAAAATTAAATTCAAGGTTTATATATGAAGGAGATAAGAACAAATTCCAACTCCTTTATTTGTATTTTAATTGACTATAGTGTGGGCATATTACAAGAAATGATATTAGAAAAAGGATGGGGAGACAATGCAGAGCATGTCTTGGAGATGATTCATTTCCTTTTGGAGATCCTTGAGGCACCTGATCCATCAACATTACAAACGTTTATGGGAAGGATTCCTATGTTCTTTAATGTTGTTATTATTTCATCTCATTGTTATTTTGGCCCAACAAATGTTTCATCATTTCCATACATTGGTGGAGAGGTACAGTATATGATGGAGAGGTACGATATATCATTTTTTTATAAATGTTTTCATAGATCCGTAAAAAATATGGAATTCTCCTCCATGAATTTAGACGGTATTGCCATACCTTCGGCAGCTCACCTTGTCGAAAATCCGACATTCTCTACCATTAAGTTCGACAGTATTCCCAGTAATTTTGATGTTCTCTTCCATGATATTTGACAGTATTGTCGTACCTCTAATGGCTCACCTGGTCAGAAATCCGATGTTCTCCGCCATGAAATTCGATGGTATTTCCATACGTTCATTGACACACCTTTCCGAGACGGCTCACGTTGTTGGTTATCCGACCCCCCATGAAGTGAAATCCGTTGGAGTTCCGATGGAATGTTCAGTTAACTTCGTCGAATATGTGACTGAAATATTAAAAGAGTTTTTGTCAGATATCCGAATGGTATATGTCGAAAATATGATGTGGTTATTTTAGTCTTAATGGATATCCGACGAAATGCAACCGACGTTTAAAAATGAAGCTGATTGTTGAATGGTTGACAACATGATGTTGAGAATCGGACAACTATCCCATTGGATTTTGGATTCAAAAATGCTAGTGGAAGTACTATGATTTGCAAGACAAGTTCAAAGGTAACCCTAACTGAAAGACACATAGTTCTTCCCTCAACTTTATAATTTTCAACGTTGGAAATGAGAAGAACCCTCAACTTATCAACATAGGGATTAGTTGTTTCCCAGATGAAGAAATGGCTTTAATTAAACTTTGTAAATATTCAAATATGTGTTTGCATGGACATATGATGATTTGAAAACCTTTGACATATCCATCATGCAACACATCATACCTTTTAATCCTGACATAAAACCTTATTAGCGGAAGTTGAGAAATATGCACCCCAATCTTGAACCATATGTCAAAAGGGAACTTGAGAAACTAATAAAATCTAGGATCATTTTTCTAGTAAGACATACACAGTGGATCTCCAACTTAGTCCTTGTCCGCAAGAAGAATGGGGAAATAAGACTGTGTGTGGATATCAAAAATCTAAACAGAGCATCCGAAAAATACAATTACCATGTTCCTTCAATGGAACAGATATTGAAAAGGGTTACATGTGTGGAAATGTTTTTTTTTCTTCTGTTGGATGGTTTCTCCGGTTATAATATGGTATTGGTCACATCCTTTGATCAACTCAAGACTTATTTTAGAACACCTTGGGGCACATTTGCCTACAGAAGAATGCCCTTCGAACTGATCAACGCTGGTGCAACATTCCAAAGAGCTATGTATATAACCTTTAGAGGTTTGATGCAAAAAAATTTGTTGGTTATTTTGATGATATAACTATTTATTTAGAAAAATGACATGATCATCTGTTTGCACTAAGACATGTTTTTGAAAGATGTAGAAAGTATGGGATCTCTTTGAATATAAAGAAGTTGATTTTTGTGGTAACCGAAGGTAATATTTTGGGTTTTATTGTTTCTAGGGATGGAATGATAATTGACTCCGGAAGGACATATGCCATTGCAAAAATTGGACTCCAAAGTTTGAAGAAGGCCAAGCAATATTTTCTTGGTAAAATAAATTTTGTTAGGAGGTTTGTGCCAAATTTTGCACAGATTGTTTGGCCATTGCAGGATCTAATTAAAAAGGATGATTTATTTAAATGGTATGAAACTAAGAAGGATGCATCTATCAATATTTGGAAAGCTATTATGGATGCTCCAATATTAATGTCCCCATATTTTGACAAGGATTTCATTTTGTACACATTTGCCACTGATTTTTCTTATGATGTTGTTTTGACTCAGAAACAAGCAGAGGACTCAGAGATGCCCATTTCGTTTATGAGATCCACATTCAAAGGGGTTGAATAAAACTACACATATTGATAAACAAGCCTACAATGTTTATAAACTAGTTAAACATTTTAGTCCTTATTTATTGAAATCTATAACGAAGGTGATTATCCCCTATGTAGCTATAAGAAATGTTCTGATTCAAAAAGAGTTAGGATAGAAGCGAGCCCATTAGATGACTGCGCTTCAAGAATATGATTTGGAGACCAAGCCTTCCAATATTTTCAAAGGGAAAGGCTTGTGCTTGCTAGTATCCCAATCAAATGACCCAGAGTAGGAACAACAATGGATTCAAGAAAAAGATATGTCTATAGACACAGTTAATGTCATTTATGCTCCATCTTTCAAATGGTATGATGATATCAGGTTTTATCTTACTCATGGGTATGATCCTCCGACCTTAGAATTTAAGAAGCATATGAATTTAAGGTTAAAGGTAGCACCTTACCAATTCATTGATAATGTGCTTTTCTGAAGGAATCATGATGGTGTTTTCCTTAGGTGTTTAGAAAAATCAAAAGCTGACAATCTTCTGTTTGAAATGCATGCAGGAGGACATTTTTTAGGAGAAACCATTGGACATAAGGTTTTGAAAGATGGATAATATTGGCCTACATTGTTTAAATATGCACATACCTTTGACCAAAAGTATGAATACTCTCGGATATGTGCTGATAAGCTAAAGAAACCAACCTTCCCCCTCTAACATGTTATTGTCTAGTTTCCATTCTAGAAATGGGGACTGGAATTTGTTTTCCTATTACTCCTCCCTATTCTTTGCAGCATAAGTGTATCTTAACTACAACATACTACTTTACTAGGTGGGTAGAATCAATTCCCCTTAGAGTGGCTAATACAAACTCAGTTGTATCTTTTCTAGAGAGTAATATTGTCACCAGGTATGGAGTCCCCGAGTCTTTGGTGTTTGGTAATGCATATTATTTTAATTCCATTGATATTACTTAGTATTCCCTTGAAAAAGGGATCAAAGTGAATTATTCTGCAAACTATTATCCCCAAGGGAATGGATTAGCAGAATCTTTCAATAAAAATTTGATCAACATCTTAAAGAAACTGTGGCTACACACCATAAGGACTGGCACACCAAGCTCTTTAATGCCCTGTGGGCAGATCTTATCACTCCTAAAGTTTCCATTGGGAACTATCCTTACTACCTTGTTTGTGGAAAGGAATATGTTCTACCATCAAACCTCCTCCTTCCATCATTACAGATAGCTCAATCTTTTTCACATGATGATGAATCCTCTCCTCTTCAGAATCAAATTGATACATTGCTTAAATTATAAGTGGAGAGAGAGAAATATAGAAACAAATTATATCAACATAAACAATTGGTTAAGAGGTGGTTTGATGAGAAGTCTTCGACCGACCAATATGTTCAGGTTGGGGATCTGGTACTGAAATGGGACAAACCCCACAAAGACAAGAAGGATTATACTGAAATTCAACGTTTGTGCTTAGGGAAATTCACTATTATAGAAAAGGTTTTCCCTGGTACTGTCCGGTTGCAGACACTGGAAGGTTTCCTTGAGACCTATCCAGTGAACGCCCAGCGCCTCAAATGGTACTTTCTTTGAGGTGAGAATTTGCTTATTTGTACATAGGTGTGTTTCCTTTGATTAGATTTTTTCTGGTTTGTTTTATGTTTGATCAAGTTTTTATTTTGTTTTACTTTTTTCAAAAAACATGGTATTGAAACAACAATTGGTTACAGTTGGTGAGTGGTTCATCTTCAATATTTCTAACTGAGAAATTTCAAGTTAGATATGTCAAAAAACCTTTACTCAGTTTATATCTGAAACAAAGCCTTCACAAGAATACAATCAAAGATCTATGCCAACTCTTTAAATTGAGTCTTCCCCTCCTAGAATCACTATCTTTACTAACCCTCATAATGATGAATGAGACTTTAGGAGTTGTTTGGTATTCCTGTCAGATACCTCATTGGTTATCAGTAGTAAATATTTATAGCCTCCTTAACCTTTGTTCTTTTCTGATCTCACCTTGATCACCTTGAAGCTGAGTTAAAAGTTCACCTCAATAATTGTAAATTGCAAGATAGGAGGTCTTATCACAATCCATCCTATCATGTTCATGTACATGCTCAGTGAATGACATTACCACCAAATGGTTACCAATCCAGGGTAATGGCTTGCAATTTACATTGTAAATAATGTTGTTTTCTTTTGTGCTAACTGCAACTTATTGTATTCAAGGACATGGGTTCTTATCACAAGCCAGCCTGACCATGTTCATGGGTCCTATTTTGTGCTGGAATTACTGATATGTGGTTATAAATCCATGGTAATTGCTTTTATTGTAAAAACTAAAAGACAAGGATTCTATTGACAGAGATAGCTTGTTTAGTTTCTAGGTAGGATTTGTGTATGGCATTGCACCTTACTAGGGTAGTGGTCTTGTTTCAACTAAGTTGTGGTTACTTATGTCAAAAAAAAGAGAGAAAATATATATGTATTTTTGTGTATAATAAATCTGTGTATATACTCACTAATAAACAATCTGCATTCAAGGTGGTTACCAATTTGATGGTCATGAAATAGATCAAGGTTTTCCTAGAGGTTTATTACAAAATTCCCTCCTCTGGTTACATCTCGCTAACAAGGATACCTTATTACTTCTGAACTTATTTCATTTGTTGAGTATCATTATCAATGATTTTTGGCCGGGAAGATGACAATTATACATATTAATTCTGTTATATCCGGTTGTACTCTTATGAACCCACTGTTGATTATAAACTCAAATATTTTTCTAACTGACATATCTCATTTGAAATTTTTAAGATGGTTTGTACAAAGATAATTGCTTCGTCCACCAAGTCACCATTTGTTGGTGGCAGCAATAGATCCCATTTCAGCTGCTAAAATGGGAGACGCATTTATCCAGTAAGGTAACCTTTTAAGGTCATGATTTTGCTTATGGGGTCTTATTCATGCTTACTGTAAGTACTATGTTTTGGGTTTTTAATAAATTTCATCAAAGCCTTGTTTTTTTTGGTTTTGTGGATTGTGGAAGAAACCTTTTTCTTTAGTCATTATTTATTTTCTGCAACCTGCATTCCGCAATGCGAATAGTGGAAGTCCTTTTTTTGGAGGTTTCCAAAATTGTTTTCCCACAATCCAAAACCTGCAAATGTGAATTGCGAATTTTATAGATTTCTTAATTTTTTTCTTTTTTCATTCTGCAACCCGCAAATGCAGATTGCAGATGTCGAAAAATATTTTCGCAAAAAAGTCTCAATTTTCGCTTCCGCATTTCCGCAACCCGCAATGCGGATTGCGGAAATTGGAAACTCAATAAATAATAAAATTGTAAAATTGTGTACCCACGGTTCCGCAACCCGCAAATGCGGATTGCAGATTATGGAAGTAAGGAAATTATTTACTAATCACAAATATCATCCTGCATTCCCGCAACCCACAATGTGTATTGCGGAACGCATAAATCAAAATTGAAGAAATTGGTTAAAGTCTCTCTCCGCAATTTTATTTCTCGCTCTAATCCTGACCATTGATTTTTTCAAAATCTATGACATGGATCTATTTCACCGTTGGACTTGGCTAATTTAAATAGTTTGAATTTTACGAATTGTTCACCATTTCAACCTGTGATTTTTATCTGCGCTAATATTTTACTGTGATTTTCTCATTGAGCCCACTAATACTCTTGCTTCCAAGTTATCTACGGGTAAGTTTTTCCAATTTCTCAGTTCTTAGCAGTTCAATTTCTTTATTTTTATCCTAAGTAAATTTTAATTATGGTCACCACATTTTTATTAGAATTTACCTCTCACTCTACAAATATGTCAAGGACTACAAGGTCTAAAACCACTCTAAATGAGAAGAAGAGCAAGGACCTTAATGCTATCATTTTGATCGGTGTCAGAAACCTGCTACCTCAACTTGTCCTGAATTTATGCCATCCTCGACAATGACACATTTTCTACCATTTCTCATGACCAATCATTTTACATCAATATTAGTAAGTCCCATCTCCATTTTATCACTACCAGACCTCTGTTCATGCCTTACAATGACCCAGTCAAGTGGGAACTTGACCATGCAAACCCCAAAGAGCGATATTTTTAGGATCATGCACAAATCCAACTAGCCTCTTTCCACCCTGAGGTATTTGTAAGAGCATATGCCCCCAACCCACCACAACAGTTGCTAAATGCTCAATTTCTTGAAGCTGCCATGACCTAGTTTAATTTTGAAGAGATGATTAAATCATGGATGGATAAACCTGCTGAGTTTATCCCAAATACTAATAAATCCTATCCCATATCTTGGTTTAGGGATCCATTCTCTCTGTTGGTGTCAATGCTCTGCAGGCTATATGGGTAGCCAAATTGTACTATATTCAAAAAGGAATGGGTGCCCCTGGCTCATCATGTCTTGACTACGGGCGAATATTTCAACTGGGAACAAATTCTCTTAGTTGTACTGAAGGAGGTCATTGAAAAATACCAGAAGAATTTGGCATCCAGGAAGCCTTCTTTCTACCCGTCAGATTATGTTATGGACATCTTCTATGTGACATCTCCATTCTCAGCCATGGGATGGAATTGGACAAGGACTTCACCACCAGCCCACATCTACTACTCGACTCTATGGGAGGACAATTTTGATCTCCATAATTATGACATTTGTGACCACTTCATTGGGTCAATATATCAGAAAATTTTCAAAGGGGATGCCCCTACTTTCTCTGACGGGGACAAAGCACTAATCTCCACCATTAGAGATTGGTATGTGGGAGAATACTTCTCCTACATCATAATTTGGGGCAGCAACAATGTTCATCTCCTGCCCAGGATAGTGTCGGACATGATGGTACTTTAAGATATATGTTTTTAGACTGTCATTGATGGGGCCTTACCAAAGATTATATTGTCCAAGAGAAAGGGTTAGCCCACGTTTCCCCTAAGTTTGGGATTCCTAACTTTGCAGAACTCCACACATGCTTTCATTCTAGAAAAGGCTATTACTACAATGAACTTAGGGGAGGCACCTAAAAGGATGCATGATCCTAATTCATTATTGGCCTACCACTTTGTTCAGGAGTATATGAAGACATTGTATGTCCATTAGGAAAAACATGATGACTCAATTTACCGAGGTGAAAATGACTTTTCAGAAGTGGTGAGCATAATTTATTCTCCTTAGGATAAAATCTTCATCTTCTAGTATCAAAATGAGCATAAAAAATTAGTGTTACATTACAGGAAGCTCAAATTGACAGTGGAAGAAAATTTCCAAAAGAAAACAGTAGAAAAAGAAGCAAAGGAGTCGTTATATAGCTCTTCCTCCATTCCTGCTGATCATTTAAAGGATAAAGGTAAGTTTGTTCTTGAAGGTATTATAAGGTCCCAAACTTCTTCTACACTTCAGGCCCTGCTCAAGTCAGGAGAGATTAAGAAAAGTTTAAAAAGAATGAGCTCAGAAGTAGAGGCACAACCAACAATCTCTCAACCACAGCCAAAGAGACAAAAGGTTGAGGAAGCCATTCCATAGGGTCAAGTATAATAAGCAATCCCAGAACCTCCACCATAGATATTCCAAAGGGTAGAACAATTAGTTCTACAAGTTGATCCAATTCAACAAATTGATCCAGCACCCCTTATGAATATTGTGTGCATGATATTGAGAGCGACCTTGAGGAAGATATCTCTCTCTCCACCTATGTATGCCCTATCACCATTACTACCATCTTACCACCCATTATTTCAATAACCTATTCAAATATAAATCCTTTTGAAACTGCCATTCCTCAACATACCTTTCCGGAGATTAACCTCTCCCGCATTCTTTCTGCCATTAATGGAATGCCTTCAGTATCTGTACATATTCCTATTATTACTCATTTTTCTACTTTACCTATTTTTTCAGCACCATTTGAGATGCATCCTACTTCCATATCTCCACAAACCCATTCACCAGGCTCACAACCTGCTAGCTCTCCTATCCTTGTCACTTCCCCCGAACCCATCACATATGTTCCCACTTCCATGTTTTCATCCCTACCACTTATACCTCCACACCTTCTACTACCATCCCCTCTGTTATTATGTAGATCCATACACCTGATACTTCCTAGCCTGTACCTATAGTTACAATCCCTTAAGGAACCATCTCAACAACAGAGGAGATGGTTGACTTTGGTGAGGATGCAGTTGTATCATTAGGGTAGTACTTTTGGAGTGCAAACGAAAAGGCTATAGTAAAGAAAGGATCCAAGAGATTCAGGGAAGGAAATTTCAAGCAGGGATCGGTGCCAATCATATTGTGTGGAAGAGGGCTTCCAATGATGTCAAAAAAGAAGCTTTAAAGACTGCAACTTCCATGGGGACCTTTGCTGGAGATAATTATGACTTAGTTTCCTTGCTCAACAAGGAATTTGAGGAAAAAGAATAGGATTTGCAGAAGTCCAAGCAAGAACAAGCTCAAGAAAATATACAGCATCAGCAGGAACTGCAGGACTTGAAGAATGAATATGAAGAGAAGCTGAAACAACTCAAAGATCAGGATGATATTCTCAAGCAACAACTTGAAGAATCAAAAGGGTTGAATGATGAGCACACTCAGAACATTGCCACATTGGAGGAGCAGCTTAAAGATTTCAAATTTATTTATGTTACTTCTTCATTCTCCAAATTCACGGAAGAATAATTTAAACAATTGGCTTATGGGATTGATGATGATCTATATCAAAGAATGGTTTTTATTTTTGAAGGATTCAATGATATGCAATAGGCATACAATGCATTCGAGCGCCATTCTAACCTCCTCTATGACCACAATCAAAGGAGGAATGAAGCAACCAGGTCTTATGATACCATGATGGATTGGAAAAATTATATCAAGGGCGACCTGGTGATTTTCCATTCCTAGACAAGGGTGAATTGAAAATGATCCAAGTTTCAATAGAGACATGGGAAAATGTTTGTGATTTTGTAGAGTCCATCATTAAAGATGGACAAGTGGCTTGCAAAAAGAGATGGTTTGCTTCAGAAACTCTACTAGGTTTTCTGGACCTGCCACTGCTGGACCCAATTAATGAAGCCATGCCTTTGAAATATTATGATAGAACATGTAGAGAGTGACTTTTCAAAAACTATGGAGAATATCCAGGAAATCAATCTGCTTCACCTAGACGAAATCAAGGAATGGATCAATGCACCTCTCACATCACAGATGAGGATTGACCTTTTCCTCCGATAAGGGGGAAAGGTTAAGAAAAGAGAGATCGGATCCTTTATTTGCAAAGCTTAACTACACGTAGAACATGCTCAGTATTAGGATATACAATATTTGTTGGATGCATTTTCCAAGTGGTAATCCTCCCTTGGAAAATATTGAAATTGTTATCTTGTAACCCCATATTTTGGGAAGATTTTCTTTCTTTGTAAAATATTGTAATAGTTATTTAAAGGGAAGGATGTCTCCTATGAGAGGGGCTCACATGAGTATTTATAAAGGACATTAGGAGAAGGAACCACCAAGGACATACCATGGATGCTATGTAATTTCGCAAGATTGTATTTTGTTACAGTTTTAATAATAGTTACACTATTTCTTATTCCATGTTTCTCGTTATTCGTTAAATTTATTTCATGGATTCTATTTATTCTTCTATCTTCCCGACAAATTGATCACATGTTTCTTATCTATCAAACATGCTAACTTATGTATTGATGTTTCATTACAATGTTAATGTGTTGAATATGTATTGAATAAATGTCTTTATTTAATTCATATGCATTACTTGCAACTATTGAACAGTGATTTAAGCCCATACTAATTTTTGAATTGGTATTATTTTGATATAACAATTATACATATATAATCCTTTGGATAAAGCACAATTTTCATTGTTTTAGTTTCATTCAAGGTCGACAAAAAGAGAGCAGGAATGATTTATATTTTTATTTGTTGGGTTATTATTTATTTGTCATAAATCATACATCTAATTTTTCTACTTAAAAAATATTCACAATTACTGTCTCATTTTCCTTAGGCAGACTAGTCTAGTCTCCATTTACTTCAACACTTTCCTAGATATTCCCTGTAGGAAGCCAGATCCATTCGAATTTGAAAAACCTTGTGCCAGTGGAGGCCTTGTATCCATGGGAGTTAGTTATCCCAAACAAATAGGGGATAGATTCATCTCTACATGTGGTCGATTTGAAGCCTTTTTGGTTGGACTATCTTCTCCTATTTATTTCCTTGTAGTTTATATAGCAACCTACAACCTTGGGCCATAAACATGGTACTGTTGTTGTGGGTATTGATTCTGTGGATACTGTGGCTGAGGATATTGAGATTTTGGATATTGATCTTGATCCCACTCAACTTGCATCTACTCTTCATTCTTCATTAATTAGGTGTCGATCGTTTTCTCATGCAACAATTGAAATGCTCTGCAATCCTTCTAATCATGGCCTACTAATTTACAAAATTTACAGTTTAAACTAGCCAGTGCACGTACAATATTCTGTAAGTACAAACATATTCCCACCGATGGCCTCTAGTTTGGAATATTCTACACCAAGGCATCCCTTGCATATTTATTGAATTCAGTGCTCCCGATGAGACATAGTTCATGTCCATCGAGAAATTGTCCTTATGGTGTCCTTCATTTCTACATTTGGTACACCAGGCTTATTCTTGGACTTCCTTCCCTTTTTTAATGTCCTAGAGTTGCAATGTAAGTTTGGCTAGTTGTGAATAAATTTGCATCATTCTCGCACCATTCTCTCCTATAGGTGAGGATTCGAGCATCATGGCCAAATCCAACGCTTCTGTATACGACACAATATTATGTTGCATGAAGGGAATATGGATGTGTGGTAACAACGTTGAAATGAACAATTTTTTGTGTTGTACATTTGACATCTGGAAACTTACTTTAGCCATCAGCATCTTAAATATTTGGTCGAAGTCCCACACAGACTCCATAGGCAGTTGCTTAATCTCTTTAATCTTTGTAATACATTGAGATTCAGATTTTGGCTTTCTAAACTCATCTATTAGTCATGCTCAAATTTGGTTGAGTGTTTTGTGTGTGACTCTTGTTGAAACCACAGAGAACTTCATATACCAGTCCAAAACAAGACCCCTCAGGGTTGTGATCATCTATGCCTTCTTTATTACTTAATCTTCAACCTATCGCATGGTCGATACGGCTTCACATAGAAACCAATGTTGCTCTGGGTCTTCTAACCCATTTTCACTGAATATTGGCAACTTAGTATCATTCCCAGCCATTATATTGGTCCTTGGTATTGTTGGATAAAATGTTTGGCTAGCAGAACTTCCTTTTCCACTATTCCCACATTTAGTATTACTCGTATTGAAAAACCCATTAGGAGATGAGTTTCTAGACCTTACCTTCGAAGACGTATTTGGAGTTGTCGATGTTTCGTATTCGTATTCTAGATATCAGGCCTCTTCTTCTTATTCTATTTCAGGGACAGGTTGATATTCCTCTTCTTTGTCACAAGAATCTCCGTTGAATTGTGACGTCAAATCATAGTATTCTCCTCTGGTCGTACTACAACTTTCTCTTCTTGTCACGGTTCTTCTTCTTTTTCCCGACCAAAATTTCCTTCAACTTCTTAAATGTTGACCCTCTAGTGAATTTCTGCTATCACCAGGGAACATGTCAGCTTACTTTACTCCATTTCTTTTACATTTATTCTACGACATAACCTAGGTATTTATACACAGTTATTTACTTGTCGAATTTAATTCTCAGGATCCCTTTCTTGCATACAAGCATTTTGATCCAAATTTGCAAAGATGTCAAATACCTTCCTCTGGGTCCTTGTACAAATTCCCTTTCTAGTTCACTATATGATGTTATAGTGTCAACGACAATTTCTGTGATATATCCACCCAAAATACTATCAGCCCAGAAATAAACAACTCTAGATATGGGGTTTCTAGTTCTTTTCAGCCACTAAATCAGCTAAGGACTCCATTATGTCGGTTCTCCTCCTTGGAAATTTTTTCACCAGGTTGTTAACTTCAACAACCACTCATACAAAAAAAATAGGAAACTTGGAAAATAAAATTCATGGATATTCGTATAGAGATATCGCTCCAACAACTTTGTTGGATTTAACCCATAAATCAACAACTCTATATATGGGGTTTCTAGTTCTTTTTAGTCACTGAATCAGTTGAGGACTCAACTCTGTCGGTTCTAATCCTTGGAAATATTTTCCCTAGGTTTCTAGCTTCAACAACCACTCATGCAAAAAATAGGAAATTGGAAAAAACAATCATGGATATCCGTATAGAGATATCGCTCCAACCACTTTTTCAGATTCAAATGTGATCCTTCACTTTCTTCTCATGCAAACTCTAATTCTTTAAAATCCACCCACTCTTGAATTTTCGACTTCGTCGAGTGCCAAAAAATATCCCTCACAAAATGATTCAATGTCCCGACAATGGAACCATTTGTTGTCGTTTATCCCTTCGACCTGGTTTCAGACCCTTTTTTGTCCGTCAACAAAACCCAAGATATTGACCCGACATAGTAGGGATCAGTCGGCAACACCTACGACGTAGATGCAGTCTCACTCGAGATATCTCTTAAGGGTAACTGCTAGAACCAGGTTTCTGCAACTGTGTCGAGGTTTCCTCTTCCTCGACACCTTACTAGCTTGCTCGACCGAAGCCAGTGGTTATATTACTTATTCTTATTGCATGCATTCAAGATATAAATCTACTTATCCGTTGACATAGATTACAATAGTTAATATAATGCCTTATTAGCGCTTCCAACTAACAACAATACGACAAATGCATATAAGGACTCATTCATAATCAAATACACATACATTTTTTCATAACATACATTCATTCGACATAAGCAAATTCATCAAATATACACATAGACAACATTTAATGTGGAAACCGATATGGGAAAACCCACAAAGGAACTCTTAATATGGCACGAGAACTATATGGCACCTTTGATCTACGCACTTAGCTTGCAGACTGTATTCTAGATACTCTTCTACAATCTATACACACTTCTCTATCCTCTCATGCTCTCTAGTCTCATGTCTCTGCAGTCTCCTCTTCTTCACCCTACTTTCAATCCACACACAACCTGGATCGAATCTCTCTTCTCTACAACTCTACTTCTCTTCTAAGACAAAGACCTGCAACAACCTGGCGAGAGCGTGCAACTATCTAAGTGTGTAACTATGAGGAAGTAAGTAAGCAACTAAGAAAATTGTATACAACTTGGGTTATCCATTTTATAAACTCTTACCTATCATAGTCAACGAAATTCATTCTGTTACCTGACAAGATGTCATTCCTATTCTCGTACATTTAGTTACAACTTTCAGTAGGAACTATCGGCCCAAAATACAAAGATGCTTTATCGCCTTAAGCATGTTTTATCCTAACTGACTTCTTACCCATGTTTTCTTGAGCTGTCCTTTTCAATCGTTGCACGTATTATTCTATCGTGGTTCCTTCCCTAGTGGTTGATCTCATCGGCTCTTCCCTTCTATTGCGAACTCTTCCCTCGCAGCTGCTTCTGTTGCAACTTCCTTTCTACAACAGTTTCTTCTATTGTATCTCTTTCTTCCACAACTTCTTTCGGCATAGCTTCCCTTCTGTTGCAACTTCCTCTATAGTTACTTCTACTATCAAAGCTCTGCCTCTGGCGCAGCTTCCCCTATCACGTGACCATACTCATTCCTAAGCATAATTCTAACTGAATTATGCCTATCTTTTCCTAGGGAAAACATATGGCTTGTTTTGTCCTCCTTGTAAATTGAATATTTCACACCATATCATATTGATTGGAGACTTAGTGAATTATTGTCTAACAAGGTGATATGAGAATCCAAGAGACCATACTTGGCATGTTATTTGTAGTATATCAATACTCTCTAGGTAATTTGCAAATTGAGATTTAATGGTGTATCTCACTTATTTTTGAGGTTCTTTTGAGCAACTTAAGTTTAACTTGCAAGAGAAATTATTTCCAAATATATGTTGCAGTATCAGTGGAATTGATTTAAGCTTAATTAAGAAGGTAAGTGGTTATTAAACTTTGTAAGTTTCTCTTATTTCAATCAAAGATATGTTTAAATTTAACCATTTTCTTTTGTAGTGTGGATTCCATTTATTTACAGCATTTTCATTTACTTGTTACATTTAAAGTATTTTAAATTCCACACCTAGTATTGTTGAAATGTTGTAAATAATCAAAACTTGGTAAATTTTAAGTGAAAGTTTATGTTAAGCCTAATAATTAGCCCCATATTCTAAACCTAATATTTCTCATAAAAAATATCAATAACATTTATAGCATAGAAAGAGCGCACATATATAACAATAAAAGCAACATAGATATGTCTTAACCCAATCATTTAAAGAACAAAAGAAACTATCAGTTACATACTACAAATTTAGAAATTCCAACTCTACTATTATTGGAAATGAATTGAATGCCTATGTAGGAAAAGAGAGGCAAGAATCACTTTATGTAGGAAAAGAGAGGCAAGAATCACTTTTTAGTTAGGATGAAAATACATTGGAATAATAAGAAATAATATAGCTTTCTTTTACCCTCACAAAGATATGAATTTGCAACTTTAGTTATGATAGGTAGGTGGTGCAAATATATTTGTGGCACATGTTTAATTTTCTACGATTAAAACTCTGGGGTGCAAACTAAAGTTATGGATAAGTTTGTTAGGAAGTACTAAATGATAATAATAATAAATAAATAAATAAAATGGATTTTAACATTTAAATCACCTTCTCTAATCTAGGTAATCACGGTGAGAGATGCATAGGTTAGGAGGAGGAGGTCACCCTTACCTCCACCTTCTCAAGCTAAAAATGGGGAGTAAATTTGTTAAATTTTCATATGCTTAGCTAAGACATCAGTTTATCATTTCATTTTTCATAACAAAAGCATATAAACAGGATCACTGAAAGAAACGGTATCACAAGAACAACACAGATTTATCCTGGGAAAACCCTAAAGGGAAAAACCTAGCAAAAGCTTCCTCAATATAGATGCCCCAAAAGATAAAAGATAAAACCAACAAGGAGATCAAATCCTGATCCTCCTCCTTCTCCTGCTACTCTTCTCTTCTCCACTAATGAACTACACAAGTGAGAGTGTGTGCTTCAAATGAGGAGCGCTACACCTCTATTTATATTTATCCGTCCACTTTAATTAACTCATCCGACATGTAGGCTCGAGTTAATCATGTAGGTTCGAGTTACACATGTAGGCTCAAGTAACCACATTGGGGTACTAATGACCCACCTTTACAATTAGAGGGGACTACCTCATGACTCTTATTAGTTCTTCCGATTAGAAGCATTGGGGTACAAATTAATACAAGTGGTTCTCCCAATAGGACCATCGAGGACCACAAAAAGATACATATAGAATATTCTTTGAAGTTACAATATTTCAACACTCCCCCTTAACGAGAAGGGTATTCTACAACAACATCATCAACAACAATAGTAGGAGAGAGATAGACGACATCATCAACATCATTAGGGCAACACATCTATAAATCATTGGAAGCTTTTCAACATCATGTAGTCTTCATCTTCAATGTTCAATCTTCATCATCATTAATACTTTGACCGCTTCGATCAAGAACATCTTCAGCATTTTGACATTTCGATCAGCAACATCATCTTCAGCACTTTGACCTTTCGATCAGCAACATCTTCAGCACTTTGACCTTTCGATCAGCAACATCATATTCAACAGTTTGACCTTTTGATCACCAACATCATCTTCAACACTTTGACCTTTCGATGAGAAACATCTTCAACACTTTGACCTTTTGATCAGCAACAACATCTTCAGCACTTTGATCTTTCGATCAACAACATCTTTAGCACTTTGACCTTTCGATCAGCAACATCTTCGGCACTTTGACCTTTCGATCGGCAGCAACATCATCATCATCATATTCTGATCTTTCGATCAGAATCATCATCATCAAATCATCATCATCAAAACATCATCATCATCACACTCTGATCTTTCGATCAGAAACATCATCATCAAAACATCATCATCATCACACTCTGATCTTTCGATCAGAAACATCATCATCATCACATTCTCGACAACTAAAGTCATTGGATTGATTACGGGATAATTAGTCCCTATCACTTTAGGATTAAGTCCAAGGATGATGCAATCCTATCACGTTCTCAAGTACTGAAGTCACCGGATCCATTCTGAACCGAGGTTCAAGGATGATACAATCCTACCATCTCGATGACCAAAGTCACCGGATCCATTCTGAATTGAGGTTCAAGGATGATACAATCCTACCATCTCGATGACCTAAGTCACAGGATCCATTCTGAACCGAGGTTCAAGGATGATACAATCCTACCACATTCTCGATGACCGAAGTCACCAGATCCATTCTGAACCGAGGTTCAAGGATGATACAATCCTACCATCTCGATGACTGAAGTCACCGGATCCATTTTGAACCGAGGTTCACAGATGATACAATCCTACCACATTCTCAAGTGCTGAAGTCATCGGATCCATTCTGAATCGAGGTTCAAGGATGATACAATCCTACCATCTCAATGACCAAAGTCACCAGATCCATTCTGAACCGAGGTTCAAGAAAGATACAATCCTACCATCTCGATGACCGAATTCACCGGATCCATTCTGAACCGAGGTTCACGGATGATACAATCCTACCACGTTCTCGATGACCGAAGTCACTAGATCCATTCTGAACCGAGGTTCAAGGATGATACAATCCTACCACGTTCTCGATGACCGAAGTCACTAGATCTATTATGGACATATGTGTCGGGATGATACAATCCCTCTTCATTCTCGAGGACCGAGGTCACCGGATCACTTTAGGGCAAGTGCCCAGGGATGATACAATCCCACTGCAACGTCACTACTCCCCCTTTTGGGGAAGGTCTTTCTGAACCACACCAAGCTTGTCTCAAAAGTGTTTGAACTTTACTCGAGACAGAGGCTTTGTCAGCACATCAACAACTTTTTCATTAGTACTCACATACTGGAGCTTTATGCCTCATTTATGCATCATATCTCGAATGTAGAAATACCTGATTTCTATGTGCTTTGATTTGTCATGGAATACTGGGTTCTCTGTCATCTTTATACGACTTTGATTGTCACATAGAATCATGGTAGTATCCAACTCTAGCTTGAATAATCCTGACATCAGCTTCCAAATCCATATGGCTTCACAACTAGTAGAGCAAGCTGCTATGTATTCTGCTTCGGCTGTGCTTAGAGCAACACTGGACTGTTTTCTGCTAAACCATGAAATCATAGCAGATCCCAAACTATAACATCCACCTGATGTGCTCTTTCTATCTGAGATACTTCCAGCCCAATCTGCATCTGTATAGCCATACAATCTATACTCATGGCTGCCATCATAGTATAGACCAAAATCTATAGTCCCTTTCAGATATCTCATCACATGTTTTGCAGCTACCAAGTGAACCCGTCTAGGTTGAACTAGATATTGACTTTGTTCACAACAAAACAAATGTCTGGTCTGGTATTTGTTAAGTACATCAATGACCCAATGATCTATCTATAATGAGTCACATCCACTAATTTTGATGAGTTATCAGCTAACAGCTTCAGGTTGGAATCCATAGGAGTAGCCATGGCTTTGCATTCCAACATATTGAATCTTTTCAATATCTCTACTGCATACTTTCCCTGGTTGAGAAAGATTCCTTCTGAACTTTGCCATACTTCCAGACATAGGAAATAATGCATTAACCCAAGGTCTTTCATCTCAAATTCTTCTGCTAGTTTCTTCTTGCTTTCCATAATCTATTTCTGATTCCCTGTCAAGAATACGTCATCCACATATAGCAGTAGGATGACAGGTTCATCTTCTACAACCTTGAGGTAAAGGTTAGGATCAGATTTACTCTTGGTAAAGCCCATGTTTGATAGGAACCTATCTATCCTTCCATACCAAGCTTGAGGAGCTTGTTTTAGGCCATACAGGGCCTTCTTCAACTTGCATACGTGAGTATGTCTATCTTCAACTTCAAATCCTTGTGGCTGCTCTATGTATACTTCTTCTTCAATCACACCATTTAGGAAGGTTGTTTTCAGATCCATCTAATGTAAGTCCCACTTCATCATGGATGGAAGTGCCATGATCGCTCTAATTGAAGTGTATCGTGCTACTGGGGCAAATGTCTCTTCATAATCAATTCCCTCTTTCTGAGAGAAACCTCTGGCCACAAATCTTGCTTTATACTTCTCGATACTTCCATCAGCTGCATGATTTATTTTGAATATCCATTTGGAGGATACTATACTCTTTCCTTCTGGTTTGGGAACTATATACCATACATCATTCTTCATTATTGACTGGTAGTATTCAGTCATTGCTTCTACCCATTCTTTCTTTTGTATGGCTTCTTCGTAGTTTGTAGGTTCTTGATCTACCAAATCACACATCAAGGATACGTAGTTGGAAAAAGTATTAGGTTTCTTTCTTTCCCTTGTGGGGCCTTCAGGAGCTCCATATCTTTCTGCCTCTTTATAATTTCTCTTGTCCAAGCAGGCTTTCTCTTTCTTGATGTCTCCATAACAGGAGGTTCTTGAGGTTCTGTCATGTCATGTTCTTCAAGAGCTTCATATTCAGGGAGACATGTAGTTTCTTTATTTATGGGAGGTGTCTCTTCTTCAGTCACTTCTTCATGTTGGCACTTCCTGGATCTCTTGAGGGATGCCTCTTCATCGAATGTCACATCTCGACTTATTTCCATGTGATGGAATCCAGGAATGTAAATTCTGAATGCTTTGGATACTTCACAATATCCAACAAATATCCCCTTGTTTCCAGAAGGGTCTAACTTGGTTCTTTTCTCTTTTGGTATATGAATATATATTGGACAACCAAATATCTTGAGGTGACTTACCTCATGCTTCTTTCCTGTGAACATCTCTTCTGGAGTCTTGAACCCAAAAGCACTATGAGATATTCTATTATGCACATACACAATAGTTCTTGTTGCTTCTGCCCATAGATGCATTGGAAGATCTTGATCATATATCATTGTCTTCATTGCCTCCATGATGGTTCTATTCTTTCTTTTCGCAACTCCATTTTGTTGAGGATTGTAGGGAGTAGTTAGTTCCCTCTTGATTCTGTCATCTTTGCAAAAGGCCTCAAATTCTTTTGAGGTATATTCTCCTCCATTGTCTGAACAGAGTGTCTTTATTTTCTTGTTTGAAAGATTCTCTATCAAGGCTTTGAACTCCTTGAATTTCTCAAACACTTCACTCTTTGCTTTCAAGAAGTATATCCAAGTCTTTCTTGAAAAATCATCAATAAATGTGATATAATATTCAAAGCCACTTAAGGATGTAGAAGACATTGGTCCACAAACATCTGAATAAATCGATTCCAACGTACCTTTTGTTTTAGTTTCACTCTTTGGAAATGGATGCTTGATGTTCTTTCCCTTCGCACATCCTTTGCAAATGCCTTCATGTTTGATCTTCATATCCGATAATCCCATCACTACTTTATTCACATGAGGTAGAGCTTTGTAATTAATGTGGGCAAGCCTTCTATGCCATAGTTCACTACGGTTAGTGAACTCATGAACAAAGGCTGTTTCTGAGTGCCCCTTGAGTTTATACAAGCCTCCTTCTTCTTCACCAATGATGATTGCATCTTCAATATTATTTCCTTTGGGCCACATGAGTACTTGGCCATCTATGAAAGCAATTCTAAATCCTTTATTATCTAAAGCTGAGATAGAAAGTAAGTTCTTCTTTAAACCAGGTACATACAATACATCTTTCATCTTTAGAGGATTACTTGAATCAAGCTTCACCAACACCTTTGATCGGATATTGATAGTCATCTCCGAGGGATACTTTCTGAGGAGAGCTTCTTTCTTCAAGTTTGGACAGAGTTCTCTTTTGTCTCGTCATGTGCTTTGAAGCACCACTATCAATAAGCCAAGTGTATTCTCTAGGTGTTACAGACCCAGAGAGTGTAGAGAATAGCACATACTCTTCTGCATCTTCTTCTCTTGTTTGCTTTCTTGGAGGTCCTCCTTCTTCTTCTTCTTCTTCATCTTCATCTTCTTCTAGGTGAGCATGATATCTTTTGTTGTTGTTGATTCTCTTCCTATATTCTTATTTCTTCATGGGACAATTTCGGGCAATGTGTCCTCTCTTGTCACAATGAAAACATTGAAAATTAGAGTAGTCCCTACTTGGAGGAGTTTCTCTTACCTTTTGAATTCTTTTGGGAGGTTGAGATTCCTTGAAATTTCTTCTCTTGAAATTTGATTGACCTCTTCTTTTCTTGGTGTGAGTGTCTAGGGCTTGATCATCTTCTTTTAATAAGGATTCTCTATTTGCCACTCTTGTCTCTTCTTGAATGCAGTCTTCCCATACCACATCAAACTCCATGCTTTCTTTTTTGGCACACATCATCTGGATGAAGGAATCCCAAGGTCTAGTAAGACCATTGAGAGCAGTCATAACCAGTTCATCTTCATCAAGCTTATCTCCAATAGCTTCTAGTTGTTCTTTGATATGAGAAACCCTTGTGAAGTAATCTTGGATGGATTCTCCATGACTCATCTTGGTGCTCTTCAGTTGAGCTCTTAGATTCATCTTCCTATTAATGTTCCTTCCTTCATACATTCTGGAAAGGGCATCATACATTTATTTTGGAGTCTTCTTGGAAGACACTTGAGGGATCAAGTGATCCTTGATGGAGTCAGCAATAATCCTTTGTGCCCTAATCATATCCTTTCTGTGCTTCTCCTTGGCTTCAGCTTCTTCAGGTTCTGACACTTCTTCTTTGACATACTTATCAAGATCATTCTCTTGTAGAATGAGACCAATCCTGTATTTCCATGCTCGAAAATTCTCTATGCCCTCTAGCTTGTCCTCAATTTTAGTGCTTGGGGCCATCTTGTCATAAAATCACAAAAAAATGAAATTTTGCTGAATGAGAAACTGACCTTACCAGGAGATACGCTTGAATGAGGTGAGTTCACCGGTTTGCTTGGATTCTGGAGATTTCAATTCTTCACCTTTTAAATTAGACTTGCAAGATTCATCTTCTGCAGTTTTCTGGTTCAACAGTTTTCTGGGATAGCTGTCAAACTAGGGTTTGACCTTTTTGGAGACTCACACATCCAAAAACTGTGATTCCAAGCTCAAAAGATGCACTCTGGGAGGGCACAACTTTCCATGCAATCAATTTTTTTTCCCGAAAACCCTAATTTCTTCCGGGGAGAGAGAGAGAGCTATTTCACCTTGTGAAAACTGTCCTGTTCAGGTTAGCTCTGATACCATGTTAAATTTTCATATGCTTAGCTAATACATCAGTATATCATTTCATTTTTCATAACAAAAGCATATAAATAGGATCACTGAAAGAAACAGTATCACAAGAACAACACAGATTTATCCTGGGAAAACCCTAAAGGGAAAAACCCAGCAAAATCTTCCTCAATATAGATGCCCAAAAAGATAAAAGATAAAACCAACAAGGAGATCAAAGCCTGATCCTCCTCCTTCTCCTGCTACTCTTCTCTTCTCCACTAATGCGCTACACAAGTGAGAGTGTGTGCTTCAAATGAGGAGCGCTATACCTCTATTTATATTCATCCGTTCACTTTAATTAACTCATCCGACATGTAGGCTCGAGTTAATCATGTAGGATCGAGTTACACATGTAGGCTCAAGTAACCACACTGGGGTGCTAATGACCCACCTTTACAATTAGAGGGGACTACCTCATGACTCTTATTAGTTCTTCCGATTAGAAGCATTGGGGTACAAAGTAATAAAAGTGGTTCTCCCGATAGGACCATCGGGGACCATAAAAATATACATATAGAATATTCTTCGAAGTTACAATATTTCAACAAAATTACCATAAATGAGGTAAGGGATATAATGATTTCCTTCCAAAGGATGTCATAATTTCTTAAAACAAAAGGGAATCCCTAAATGCCTATCTCATCATCACAAGTAGAAAGGCAGGAAGTGCCATCCGATGAATATGGGCATGGAGAAATTGAAAAATATATTATTTAGCTTCCTAAAATTATTTGGGTTCACCATGTCATGTCCCCAATTAAATAATTTCGAAATAATACTACTTGCAAATCATGTTCGACCAACCTACTAGTTCCCTAGGTTGAGATGGAGACATATATTTTGTAATAAGGGGATATGGGACCCAAAAGGACTTTAGTTTACCATATTCACATTTAAATGGGTCACATAAATGATAAATTCTAAGAAAATAATGTGGCATGGATTCATGAAGACACTTGGAAGCTCGTGGAGCCTTTGGATGACTAGATTCCCCACACACTTAGCATGATATTCATCCAAATTCGAACACATGGGTAATGTACTGTTATTGCATGGTTATGTGGTGTTAAATATCATATAGTGATCCAAGGAATTCGAATATGTAAAGGAGAGTAACTCCCATGGAATAGGAAGAGACTAGAAGACAAGGTCTGCCACTTGGAAGGAGATTCCATGCACTCTAAGAAAACAAATGATGAAGGATTCTATGACAAGTATTGAAAATTCAGACCTGATTGCAGACATTTGAAAAATATCACATGAAAAGGATAAAAATAGCCACCAATTGGTCAAATTTGGGAGTTATAGGCAACCATTCGAATTGGGGAAAGAATTGGAGCATGAAGAGGAAGACCAGTGTCAAGAGGGTTACTAAGCCACTGAGATGAGTTGGAGGAATCCCATGGAGGGAAATTAGACCTTAGGAGGACTCATGAATTTAATAAAATGATTTCATGAGGAGTTAGAATATATTTTAATCATTTTTTAATTGGACTTTGGCATTTTGGAGAGCTTTTGCTTGTCCATTGCACGGTGAGTGTTCACTCTCCCTGCTTGTGAACCAATTCTAAGGGAATTGGATTCCTTTCCAAGTTGGTTGATGTAGAGGTAATTCAGAACTATCATTGGAGATTGATGAAGTATTTATATTTTCAGGTTGAATTTCAACAAGTCGAATTCTCATCTATCTCCCTATTATCTCATTCCTTCTTGTCCATTCCCCCACACTCTCATGTTGATGGCGCACTTGTTGGAGTGGTGCTTGAACTTTGTTGAGGATATTTGATGCCAAAGCTTGGGTATATTATGTATGGATATTTAATATCATATCCATATTCTTTTTAATTCTAAATATCAGAAATACATGTATGAAAAGCTTGCATTCCCCATGCTCTTGAATAACTAGTTTTCATGGATTTGGATTCAATCTTGAAGTGGTTTTATATCAGATTTGTATGAGGAATTTTATATGTGTTTTATGAATTTTGGAAATCCATATATTATGTAATACTCTGTACATTTATTCCCATATTATATTTATCTATAAATCCAAGANTTCTCATGCCATTGTATCACTAGTTTTCATGGATTTTGGCTTCAATCTTGAAGTAGTTTTATACCAGATTTGTATGAGGGATATTCTATGAGTTGGATGATTTTATGACAGAAATATATGATGTTTTAATCTTTAATTTCATGTAGCTATTATCTGTGGGTCTAAATACAATAAATCCATATGTGAAACTCTTGCATTCTCATGCCATTGAATCACTAGTTTCCATGACTTTGGCTTCAATCTTGAAGGAGTCTTGTATCATATTTTTATGAGGGATGTTATATGATTTTGATGATGTTGTGAAAAACGTAAATTATTTTTTACTCTGTAATTTCATGTCCCTATGCTCTGTGGGTCGAAATCCAAGAAATCCATATGTGAAACTCATGCAATTCCATGCTACTAATTCACGAGTTTTCATGTATTTGACTCCCATATTGAATGAGTTGTATACAAGACTTGTATTAGGTTATTTATATGGTGTTTTATACTATTGGGGAGGAAATTTGTATATTGTATATGGTCTCTATATTTCACATCCTGATCTGATCCTTTAACTCTACCTTTCATATGTCAAAATCGAGCTAGTTATGCAATTTCGTTGAAAGTTATCAAACGAATGTGGAACTCTATAACCAGTTTGAAGAACTAATCACCATGTGTACTGAAATTACATGAGTTATTATATCAGTACCCATAATCTGATTAAAATTTTTGGAGGTTTGTACATGAGTTGGGAAGCCCAGTTAACCTTCACCCTAGGGGGGATTTCATCACAATTTCCTAGTAATTTTGACATTTTTTTCATCAGCCCCAAACAAGCTTGAAGAGGTCTAAAGTCAGATAAAAAATTTCCTTAAACCGCCTTGGTATGTTTTAAGTCTCACCATACCATTTCCTTTTAAATTCGGGACCATTTGGTGAAATTTGGTGATACGCCCAAGTAGCTTATGCAAGGATTATAATTGATGGCTAACCAACTTAGGGGTAAGATGGTAGCATGGGATAGTAATAGTTTCCATCATTGGGATATACATAAGACAATTATTTTTGAATACTTTAATAATTGGTTTCATGGATTTAGACACAATAAGGCATATTTGAATGCATTAAAGAACAATCATCAATCCACAAGTATGGAGGATACTAAGGAGTCACCAATTTCTGTGGGTAGTGAAGTAGACAAAGTATTACATCAAGAGGATCGAAAGTCACTCCCAAATGACTTTGAAAAAGATGAGGAAACATCACATGATAATGAACAATATTGCCTTGAAATTGTTGAATACCATTCCAAGGTACATTCTATTGTGGACATGGACCAAAGGGCATCGAATGATGGATGCTTGAACTTTGAAGGAGTACCTATCGATGGGTGCTCACAACTCTATGTTGGTGACATGGATATCATATTTGAAAATGTTGCTGCAAGACATATTTCTCTGAGCATAAAGAGGAAGACCTTGTAGCAGCTAGTGAATAACCAAGGTCAACTTCCCCATCACCGCTTGAGATTCAATAAATTGATCAAATAAAGAAGAAAGAAGAAGAGGAGGTTCACTCCCATGAACCATCCTTCATTAAAGGGTCTTTGAAGATGAGTGAAATGAATATCCATGATTCCCTTAGCATACTCAATGAGACTAAAGCATTGGTTTCAGATTATTTTTGGAAAGTTTCTTCATTGGCGGATCCATCCTTCCATGACGACATGGAGAAGATTCAAATAGAAATGTGCAACATTGAAGGTAATTTCATGTCTTTACTTTTTTATAGAAACAATTTGGTTGAGCTTAATGAATGGTTACATGAATCATACTTGAATAATAATGAGGATATTCATAAGCTAAAAATTCAAAATGAGCAACTTCTTGATAGGTTGCAAGATACGTGTTCTTCCTCCTATGTTTCAGATTTTCATATGGCAGATTACTTGGAGGATTCTTATGACATGAGGGATCATGAGAAACATGTAAAATTGCAGATTCTTGATGTGTTTGAAGATGATATTGATGAGATCCAATCACTTGTTGTGGTGGAATAGGAACTTGAGTTTCCTCTTGAAAATGGTTACACACTTTTTGTAGAAGTGCATGATTCCACTACCTTGGAACAAACCTATGAGGAAAGTGTTGGATTATCCAACAATAATGAGAGAGGGGGTGAATCATTATTGACTTATTTTTAGTTAAATGAATCTAATTACAAGATACACAATGAATCAACCAAGTTAGGACCCCGAAATTTATCATGGAAACCTCAAAGAGAAAACCACTAATTCAAACTCATTAATAATAATATGAATTTTATAACATTGTTTATTTGCTGCTACAAAAAGGATGCATCAACACCCCAATTTTTTTTGCTGCTCCTACACACAGGGATGCTACAACTCCCTAGGTTATATTCCTGCTGCCAAAGACAAGGATGCACCAACAACCTATTCTCCAACCACTACTGGAAGGAGGCTACAAGTCCCCGCAGGCTTGCTTCCTGCCCTAGCACCACCCTGCCACCCTGTTTTGTTTTATTAACCTTTGATCCTTTTTTTCTTCAACTCTATCACAAAAAATTCTTCATTTCACTAGTCTTTACCTCTTCTAGCTGCTTCTACGATCTAGAATGTAGAGACACTTTCCCTTCGGGTTTAAATTATCCATAAATATCATCATATATTTACTTGAATTGTCGTGTCTTTTCATTGAAGCGTTGCAGGAATCCTTCATGTCCTCCCTCAAATGATGATATTCATCATTAAGTTTAGTTTTAAAAGAACTTAGATTTTGCAGAGTTAACTAAAATTAACTTATCTCTAATTTTAGTTGTTTTGCCAAATTATTATCCTAAACCTAGCATATTATCTTACAGTCATTGATCTTCTTAGCGATCGTTCTCGTCCGTTGGTGAGATATTATGGCATGAAGATTACTTCCAAATTTCATGGCCCAATATTGCCACTATGTTCTATGTATTTTCATGCATCGAAATCCTCCTCGATCGTTCATCTGGAAATGATCACGATCCGACCGTCAATCTAATATCCGCAGTTATCTTTCTGCAAACAGTCTTTCCGCTTCCGTAATTACCTTTCAGAAACGACCTTTCTGCATTTATCTTTATGCAATTAAACTCCAGCAATGTTCTTTTCTGCAATATTAGGGAACTCCTTCCTTCCATAATTGTAGATTGCGGGCTTGTCTTTCAACTTTTTCAAAACAGACTTCCACATTTACCCTTTCTCCAACAATATTTCTGCAATCGTCCTTTATGCAATCTATGGGAACTCCTTCCTTCCACAATTACGGGTTCCAGGTTGCTGGGCTTGTTACCACCTAATTCATACTTAGTTGGTGTTATCAAGTGAGCCTGGTGAACCAGACAAAGATGATTTGTTCGGACTTCAAAAGACCTTCAGAATTGCTTATGGGAAGTGCTTGTTGTACTATATCACATGTTCACACCCCGTAGGGGAGTTGTAATAAAATGTTCTAGCATGATAGTGTCTGTAAAAGACTCGGTCTCCTAGAATTACTTGTCAATTTGACCAGCCAAGGTGTTTTTTCCCTTGGTTATTATTGGTTGTTGAATAAACGACTGATAATTTCTGAGTTTTTCACCAAACTCCTCCAAAGTTGGGGTGGTCAGATTGACATTTAGGCCTATTGAGGTTATTAGAGTCTATGTGTCAATGTATAAACATGCTAGGTATTATGGTCGACTCATATGAACATGCCTTAGTCCCCCTAGGTTTTATTTTATATTTGAATTTTTAAAGTTTTTTTAAAGTTTTAATTTTTCCAAAACTTAGGCTATTTTTTGATAGTCTAAATGGAAAAAATGGTTTTGTAATAAATGTGGGCTTCGAAATCAATTTCAGTTATGGGGGTGCTCATTTTCTAACTCAGAGCACCCGGTAAACCCATAAACCAACTTTTCCTAAGTTTTGAGTGATTTTTCCATCACTCAGGTCAGAAAACACTAAAAATAAAGTATTGATTATTTTAATTGATAATTAATTAAATAATGGAGAAAATCCAAATTCCTAAATCAGTGGGATTTGCTTTGATTTGACTAAAATCAGTCTCATCGGATTTGGATTGACTAGAGCTGGCCATGCCTTGATTGAACGAGTTGATCTAGGCCGAAGAGGGAGTGCACTGTTAGTTTTTCATCATATAATCTAGCATTATGATCTTAGGATCTTTTCACTGAGAGAATAACAAGCACAACAATAAAACATAAGCACATCACAAGAGACAAGAGACACAAAGAGTTTTCCTCGGGGAAACCATAAAGGAGAAAACCCCGCAACTTTCTCAGATATAGAATCAACACCAAAACAGTAAAATCCCCAAGACATTAAGATGATCTCCACACAACAGCAGTCTCTCTCTCTCACACTGAGAGAGCTTCTCCTCTCACTCATGCACCCCCCAGAAGTGAGTGTGAGTATTGCAAGTAAGATAAATAGAGAGGCTCTCACTCTCTATTTATATTCTTCCGTTCACTTGAAGTGCACTCCAACATGTCGGCCTTACTTAACAATTACTTACTAGAGCCGACATCTCTAGGAGTGTCTAATAACCCTAGTTCCCCACCACTTGTGGGGAATTTGCCTCCTTCAACCAATAGGAGGGTAACACAATGGTGGGGACTATTGCCCCGACTTACAATGACTCTCCTAGGGTCGACTTCACTAGGATAGTCTAATAACCAAAGGGTCCCACAACTATGGGGACTTTAACCCTTGACCAATAAGAGGGTTACCCACAATGACTTGACATGAATTTCTCATTATAGAAACTTCTCGATCAGAACATTGGGGCATGACATGACTCAAATACATCCCAGAATAAACATCGGGTTACAATACATAAGAAATATGGATGAATACATTCTGAAGTTACAAATACATCAACACTCCCTCTTAACTAGGAAGGTATTCTCTCGACACAATTTATTAGCACAAGTCTTCTTCTCTGTATCATCTAGGTCATCGTCAGGTCTTCGTCATCTTCAAAGTCATCTTCATCTGTAAGTCATCTTCATTTGGATCTGGATCATCACTCGATCTAGATCATCGTCACTGGATCATACTCGATCTGGAATATCATCACTGGATCTAGATCATCACTCGATCTGGATCGTCATGGAACATCATCACTGGATCTAGATCATCTCTCGATCTGGATCAACATCACTGGACTGGATCTGGATCATCACTGCTGGATCATCATCACCGGATCTGGATCATCTCTTGATCTGGATCAACATCACTGGACTGGATCTGGATCATCACTGCTGGATCATCATCATTGGATCTAGATCATCTGTTGATCTGGATCATCAGTGGTGCTATCTCATGATTCTTCTCATCACAGGAAGTTCTAAAGAGCTAGGCCTTTTTCATGCTAGTTGTAGGCCTACCCATCATGTAGGTCTTCGCCCAGCACTCACATCTGACCTACTCGTCAGAAAGGCACATCCATCCAGACAGGAACACATCCTATCATAGTGATGGAAGACTCCCATCCAGACAGGAACACATCCTATCACAGTGATGGAAGCTTCCAGCACTTACATCTGACCTACGCGTCAGAAGGGCACATCCATCAAGACAAGAACACATCCTATCACAGTGATGGAAGCTTCCAGCACTTACATCTGACCTACTCGTCAGAAGGGCACATCCATCCAGACAGGAACACATCCTATCACAGTGATGGAAGACTCCCATCCAAACAGGAACACATCCTATCACAGTGATGAGATATTTCAGCACTTACATCTGAGCACGTGAGAACACATCCCTCAGTCGCTCCAGAAGGGCTCTACACTTACATCCATCAAGACAGGAACACATCCTATCACAGTGATGGAAGGGCTTGCACTCACATCTGATCCTACAAGAACACATCCCAGCAGTCATATCAGAATGGCCCCTAGTCTGCGACTGAGCTACCTGGTAACTGACCAGGCGCCTCCATTCTCCTAGAGAATGGTAGTTGCCCTTACATCCGACCTGCTCGTCGGAATGGCCAACACTCACATCTGTCATGGAAGGAACTTAATCCTTTAGCCATGACATAATGGTTCAGCCCTTACATCTGATCAAGTGGGAAGACATCCCTCTATCACATCAGAATGGCTACTCAGTCCTACACTGATTGATCCAGGTAACTGACCAGGTGCCTCCATTCCTAGAATGGCAATTGCCCTTACATCTGTCCTGCTCGACAGAATGGCCAGCACTCATATCTGACATGGAAGGGAGCAACCCTACCACCATGATAGAATGGCTCAGCCCTTATATCTGACCTACTCGTCAGAATGGCTATGGATCTCAGCACTCATATCTGACATGGAAGGAACCAATCCTCTCACCATGACAGAATGGCTCAGCCCTTACATATAACCATGGAAGGAACCAATCCTCTCACCATGTCAGAATGGCTCAGCCCTTACATCTGACCATGGAAGGAACCAATCCTCTCACCATGTCAGAATGGCTATGGGTCTTATCACTTTCTCTTGGAGGAAACCTCGATCTGGAGAACAACAAGCTTCTCCCTGAAGTAATCAAACTTCAATCTAGCCAATGGCTTTGTCAATACATCGGCTATTTGTTCCTTCGTCGCAACAAACTGAAGCTTCACTGCTCCTCTCTGCACCATATCCCTGATATAGTGGTACTTGATCTCGATATGCTTCGACTTGTCATGGAACACTGGATGCTCTGACAACTTCACTCAACTCTGGTTGTCACAATGTATACAAGTAGCATCCAACTGGAGATAAAATATATCAGACAGTAGCTTCCATAGCCATACTGCCTCACAACTAGCTGAACAAGCTACGACATACTCTGCTTCAGCTATACTCAGTGCCACACAGGATTGCTTCCTGCTAAACCAAGAGATCACTCCTGATCCCATACTGAAGCAACATCATGAAGTACTCTTCCTATTGATGGCACTGCCTGCCCAATCTGAATCAACATAACCCTCCAGGTTAATATTTTGATTCGCATCGTACTTGAGCCCATAATCAACTGTACCCTTCAGGTACCTCAGAATATTCTTTGCAGCAGTCAAGTGAACACTACTCAGATCTGTCAAGTACTGGCTCAAGGTGTTCATAACAAAGCAAATGTCTGGTCTCGTGTTCGTCAAGTACATCAATGACCTAATCATCTAACGATACATCGTAGCATCAACCGACTCTGATGAAGCATCACTCAATAGCTTCAGGTTTGAGGCCATAGGTGTGGCCATAACTTTGCAGTCCATCATCCCAAACCTCTTCAGGATCTCTACTGCATACTTCCCTTGTCCAAAGAAGATTCCATCTTTACTCTGCCACACCTCCAAACCTAGAAAATAGTGCATCGACACATAACAGGAGCACCACTGGTCTTCTGCGTTCAACCTTGAAGCAAAGGTTGGAATCCACTTTACTCTCAGTAAAGCCTAGAGTCATCAGTAATCTGCCCGTCCTGTCGTACCATGTCGAATTTCAAGATATTTTGTAGTCACTCCCTCTGAAGCAAAGCATCATACTCCCTCTGTCTTCTGTACTCTATGCACTGAAAACATTCTGTACTGGAGTGACAAGTAGCTTCCTATGCTACTAATATTCTATGTGACCATCTAGTGTATAGACTTACATCTCCAACTTTGTAGCAAAGGTTAATATCTTCATCAATCTCATCATGTATGTGTTTCAACTCTTACTGGCTGCAAATGTCTCTTCGTAGTCTAGGCCTTCCTTTCGAGAGAAGCCTCGTGCTACGAATCTTGCTTTGTATCCCATGATGTTTCCATCTACTGCATGATGGAACTATGAACTTCTCTTCAGGTCTCGATACTGCACCCTGACATCATTCTTCTTGAACTAGTCTTCCCTCTCTTCTTGGTGGCTGGAAGGTTCTGCATCAATGATGTCACTGCAATCGTCATATTATTCTTTGTCTTTGAACTGTTGTCACTTGTTCTTCGGAACAAGTCTTCATTCTTCTTTGCTTGTAGGAAATTATGTATGCGGTCTTTCCTACAAGTCAAATGCATTTGTATGGTTAGAAACATTTCATAAGGAATATTTATATTGGCAAGTTCTTATGCATAAATATATGATCATGCAACTACTTTAGCCAATACAACATTCATCCATATCTCACTGAAACTTTCTATATGCCTTCCATCTCTACCAGGGCAACATTGAGATTGTGCACTAATCCAATATGTCAACAAAGAGGTTTCATTCTAGATAAGTAGCAATGGAGAATTTGTATAGCACCATGAGCTACTTACCCATCACATGCATATTATTAGTATATTGTCATTAATGCAAACATCCTATCATGCATGATACATCAACTGAATATAAAAAAATGCATAACAAAACAGTATCATGAAATGACAATTGAATACTTATCTTTATTTGTTTCGTGGGTAGACTCCTTCTTGAGTCTTCAGCTTCATCGTCCTCTTCATTCATAATAGCATCGTTTCTTATCCAAAATATAAGGTGGATAATAAGTTCTTCAAGAGTTGAGTTATTCATATTCCTCATTGCTTGAGGGATCTTCTTTGGATGGTAAGAGATTGATCTTCAGTTGCTCCCACCTTCTCTTCTCGAGCTTCTTCTTCTTGTGAGTTCTCTTCCCAGAATCTACTGAAATTAATCACTTCCTTCTAGCACACATTCCTCGAATGAATGAATACCATGATCCTGGGAGGCCATTCAAAATGGCCATCACCACTTTTGCATTCTTCACTTCTTCTTTTACCGCTTCAAGTTGTTCTTTGATTTGAGAGACTCTTAGGATTGCATGGTTTCTGCATTATGGATCTTCACATTCTTCAACTGGTTTCTTAGGGTCATATTCTGGTTTCTGTTCTTCCCTTCAAATAGCTTGGTCAAGGAATCAAAACATCTTTGGTGTCTTTAGGGAGACACTTGTAGTACAAGTTGATCCGTGACTGAATCAACCACGATCTTCTTGGCCTTGACCAAGTTCTTCTTGAGTAAGGCTTTGAGCCTCATCTCCCTCTGAAACTGGAACCTCTCTACTCATGTAGGTGTTCAATCCATTTTCTTTAGAGAGATAAAATACTTCTATGCTTGGAAGTTGTCAACTTCATCAAGCTTATCATAAATCTGATGTGATAGATCACTTTGAAATGAGAACCTCAAATGAAAATAGCAAAGGATTAGATCTTACCGATTTGAGGTGTCCGTCTTGGTTCCGGAGCTGGCTGATCTAGGGTTTGTCACAGAAACCTTAATTTTCAAAACTTGGAATATTTCAGATCTGATTGTATAAATAGATATATCTCTTCAAATGGAGTTGTCCAATGTAATCCTTTTCTGAAAACAGTGGAGGGAAGCTCTTGGAACAGGAAGCCCTAGATTTCCAATTTCTTCTGCAGAAATTCCTCTTATTGTTTCTATGAAATATCTGAACTTACTAATCCTCTGTGTCTAAAATTTTGTACTGATGTAACCTCGCATGTCCCTGATTTAACACCATAAATTTAATCGGAATTGGTTTCACCATTTGGGATTTATGATCATTTTCCCAAGGTGACCTGTTACAGGACTGTTCAAAACAGCAAAGTTGTACAGAATTCCACGTGTCACTGGTTCATCTTCTGAGTCTGATATTCAGACCATCGAAATTACAATCCGTTCCCTTTCTAGAACATCTTCAGGAGTTTCATTTGGACCTCTGTAGCCCAAGATATGGCAATTCTCCCCAGGTGTCCTGTTTAGGGATGAATTCTGGAAGAGGCTGGAACCCTAACTTGGAGGGATCATATCTCCCAGAATATAGTGAATCTAAGGCTGATGTTTTGACACAGTGTTCATCAGGATTGTAGCTTCTGCTCCTGCAATTTTTAGCTTCTTAGACTTCTCCAAACTCATAATATAGCGACTATACCAAAACTTATCATTTTTAGTATTTAGGGTTTTTCCAGCTCGGGGTCAAACTAGGGTTTGACTTTCCCGGAGTTTCACCCAACCAAATTTATTAATCTAGGTCTCTAAACTTCAGTTTTGATGAGGAGAAAAATCCTATGCTGGTCTCACTCAAAAATTCCTCTTCTATAGAAAGCACTAATTTTTGCATCAAAAACTGAAAATGCTCGGAATCGAATTCCACTTCGACAGAAAGATTCGCCCTACAATGGAGAGTCATCCTAGCATAATTTTGCAGATAGATTATGGAGAGAGACCCAAAAAGTAAGAATCCCTAGTTTCCATAGCTGCACAATGTCTTCTTCTCAGGTTAGCTCTGATACCATGTTAGTTTTTCATCATATAAGCTAGCATTATGCTCTTAGGATCTTTTCACTGAGAGAATAACAAGCACAGCAATAAAACATAAGCACATCACAAGAGACAAGAGACACAAAGAGTTTTCCTCAGGGAAACCATAAAGGAGAAAACCCCACAACTTCCTCAGAGATAGAATCAGCACCAAAACAGTAAAAGCCCCAAGACATTAAGATGATCTCCACACAGCAGCAGTCTCTCTCTCTCACACTGAGAGAGCTTCTCCTCTCACTCATGTGCCCCCCATAAGTGAGTGTGAGTATTGCAATTAAGATAAATAGAGAGGCTCTCACTCTCTATTTATATTCTTCCATTCACTTGAAGTGCACTCCAACATGTCAGCCTTGCTTAATAATTACTTACTAGAGCCGACATCTCTAGGAGTGTCTAATAACCCTAGTGCCCCACCACTTGTGGGGACTTTGCCTCCTTCGACCAATAGGAGGGTAACACAATGGTGGGGACTATTGCTCTGACTTACAATGACTCTCCTAGGGTTGAATTCACTAGGATAGTATAATAACCCAAGGGTCCCACAACTATGGGGACTTTAACCCTTGACCAATAAGAGGGTTACCCACAATGACTTGACATGACTTTCTCATTATAGAAACTTCCCGATCGGAACATTGGGGCATGACATGACTCAAATACATCCCGGAATAAACATCGGGTTACAATACATAAGAAATACGGATGAATACATTCCGAAGTTACAAACACATCAACACTCCCTCTTAACTAGGAAGGTATTCTCTCGACATAATTTATTAGCACAAGTCTTCTTCTCTGTATCATCTAGGTCATCGTCAGGTCTTTGTCATCTTTAAAGTCATATTCATCTTCAAGTCATCTTCATCTGTAAGTCATCTTCATTTGGATCTGGATCATCACTCGATCTAGATCATCGTCACTGGATCATACTCAATCTGGAATATCGTCACTGGATCTGGATCATCACTCGATCTGGATCGTCATGGAACATCATCACTAGATCTGGATCATTTCTCGATCTGGATCAACATCACTGGACTGGATCTGGATCATCACTTGATCTGGATCATCACTGCTGGATCATCATCACTAGATCTGGATCATCTCTCGATCTGGATCAACATCACTGGACTGGATCTGGATCATCACTCGATCTAGATAATCACTACTAGATCATCATCACTGGATCTAGATCATCACTGGTGCTATCTCATGATTCTTCTCATCACAGGAAGTTCTACAGAGCCAGCCCTTTTTCATGTTGGTTGTAGGCCTACCCATCATGTAGGTCTTCGGCCATCACTTACATCTGACCTACTCGTCAGAAAGGCACATCCATCCAGACAGGAACACATCCTATCACAGTGATGGAAGACTCCCATCCAGATAGGAACACATCCTATCACAGTGATGGAAGATTTCAGCACTTACATCTGACCTACTCGTCAGAAGGGCACATCCATCCAGACAGGAACACATCCTATCACAGTGATGGAAGACTCCCATCCAGATAGGAACACATCCTATCACAGTGATGAGAGATTTCAGCACTTACATCTGACCTACTCATCAGAAGGGCACATCCATCCAGACAGGAACACATCCTATCATAGTGATGGAAGACTCCCATCCAGACAGGAACACATCCTATCACAGTGATGAGAGATTTCAGCACTTACATCTGAGCACGTGAGAACACATCCCTCAATCACTCCAGAAGGGCTCTGCACTTACATCCATCCAGACAGGAACACATCTTATCATAGTGATGGAAGGGCTTGCACTCACATCTGATCCTACAAGAACACATCCCAACAGTCATATCAAAATGGCCCCCAATCCGCGACTGAGCTACCTGGTAACTGACCAGGCGCCTCCATTCTCCTAGAGAATGGCAGTTTCCCTTACATCCGACCTGCTTGTCGAAATGGCCAACACTCACATCTGTCATGGAAGGAACTTAATCCTTTAGCCATGACATAATGGTTCAGACCTTACATCTGATCAAGTGGGAAGACATCCCTCTATCACATCAGAATGGCTACTCAGTCCTACACTGATTGATCCAGGTAACTGACCAGGTGCCTCCATTCCTAGAATGGCAATTGCCCTTACATCTGTCCTGCTCGACAGAATGGCCAGCACTCATATCTGACATGGAAGGGAGAAACCCTACCACCATGATAGAATGGCTCAGCCCTTATATCTGACCTACTCGTCAGAATGGCTATGGATCTCAGCACTCATATCTGACATGGAAGGAACCAATCCTCTCACCATGACAGAATGGCTCAGCCCTTACATATAACCATGGAAGGAACCAATCCTCTCACCATGTCAGAATGGCTCAGCCCTTACATCTGACCATGGAAGGAACCAATCCTCTCACCATTTCAGAATGGCTATGGGTTTTATCACTTTCTCTTGGAGGAAACCTCGATCTGGAGAACACCAAGCTTCTCCCTAAAGTACTCGAACTTCAGTCTAGCCAATGGCTTCATCAATACATCGGCTATCTGTTCCTCCGTCGCAACATACTGGAGCTTCATTGCTCCTCTCTGCACCATATCCTTGATATAGTGGTACTTGATATCGATATGCTTCGACTTGTCATGGAACACTGGATTCTTTGACAACTTCACGCAACTCTGGTTGTCACAATGTATACAAGTAGCATCCAACTGGAGATCAAATATATCAGACAGTAGCTTCTGCAGCCATACTGCCTCACAACTAGCTGAACAAGCTGCGACATACTCTGCTTCAGCTATACTCAGTGCCACACAAGATTGCTTCCTGCTAAACCAAGAGATCACTCCTGATCCCATATTGAAGCAACATCTTGAAGTACTCTTCCTGTCGATGGCACTGCCTACCCAATCTGAATCAACATAACCCTCCAGGTTAATCTTTTGATTCGCATCGTACTTGAGCCCATAATCAACTGTACCCTTCAGGTACCTCAAAATATTCTTTGCAGCAGTCAAGTGAACACTACTCGGATCTATCAAGTACTGGCTCAAGGTGTTCACAACAAAGCAAATGTCTGGTCTCGTGTTCGTCAAGTACATCAATGACCCAATCATCTAACGATACATCATAGCATCAACCGACTCTGATGAAGCATCACTCAATAGCTTCAGGTTCGAGGCCATAGGTGTGGCCATAGCTTTGCAGTCCATCATCCCAAACCTCTTCAGGATCTCTACTGCATACTTCCCTTGTCCAAGGAAGATTCCATCTGTACTCTGCCACACCTCCATACCTAGAAAATAGTGCATCGACACATAACAGGAGCACCACTGGTCTTCCGCCTTCAACCTTGAAGAAAAGGTTGGAATCCACTTTACTCTCAGTAAAGCCTAGAGTCATTAGTAATCTGCCCATCCTGTCATACCATGTCAAATTTCAAGATATTTTGTAGTCACTCCCTCTGAAGCGAAGCATCGTACTCCCTCTGTCTTCTGTACTCTATGCACTGAAAACATTCTGTACCAGAGTGACAAGTAGCTTCCTATGCTACTAATATTCTATGTGACCATCTAGTGTATAGACTTGCATCTCCAACTTTGTAGCAAAGGTTAATATCTTCATCAATCTCATCATGTATGTGTTTCAACTCTTACTGGCTGCAAATGTCTCTTCGTAGTCTATGCCTTCCTTTTGTGAGAAGCCTCTTGCTACGAATCTTGCTTTGTATCCCACGATGTTTCCATCTACTGCATGATGGAACTATGAACTTCTCTTCAGGTCTCGATACTGCACCCTGACATCATTCTTCTTGAATTGGTCTTCCCTCTCTTCTTGGTGCCTGGAAGGTTCTGCATCAATGATGTCACTGCATTCATCATATTATTCTTTGTCTTTGAACTGTCGTCACTTGTTCTTCGGAGCAAGTCTTCATTCTTCTTTGCTTGTAGGCGATTATGTATGCGGTCTTTCCTACAAGTCAAATGCATTTGTATGGTTAGAAATATTTCATAAGGAATATTTATACTGGAAAGTTCTTATGCATAAATATATGATCATGCAACTACTTTAGCCAATACAACATTCATTCATATCTCACTGAAACTTTCTAGATGCCTTCCATCTCTACCAGGGAAACATTGAGATTGTGCACTAATCCAATATGTCAACAAAGAGGTTTCATTCTAGATAAGTAGCAATGGAGAATTTGTATAGCACCATGAGCTACTTACCCATCACATGCATATTAGTAGTATACTGTCATTAATGCAAACATCCTATCATGTATGATACATCAACTGAATATAAACAAATGCATAACAAAACAGTATCATGAAATGACAATTGAATACTTATCTTTATTTGTTTCGTGGGTAGACTCCTTCTTGAGTCTTCAGCTTCATCATCTTCTTCATTCATAATAGCATCGTTTCTTATCCAAAAGCTAAGGTGGATAAAAAGTTCTTCAAGAGTTGATTTCTTCATATTCCTCATTGCTTGAGGGATCTTCTTTGGATGGTAAGAGCTTGATCTTTAGTTGCTCCCACCTTCTCTTCTCGAGCTTCTTCTTCTTGTGAGTTCTCTTCCCAGAATCTACTGAAATTAATCACTTCCTTCTGGCACACATTCCTCGAATGAATGAATCCCACGATCCTGGGAGGCCATTCAAAATGGCCATCACCACTTCTGCATTCTTCACTTCTTCTTTTACCGCTTCAAGTTGTTCTTTGATTTGAGAGACTCTTATGATTGTATGGTTTCTGCATTCTGGATCTTCACATTCTTCAACTGGTTTCTTAGGGTCATATTCTGGTTTATGTTCTTCCCTTCAAATAGCTCGGTCAAGGAATCAAAACATCTTTGGTGTCTTTAGGGAGACACTTGTAGTACAAGTTGATCCGTGACTGAATCAACCACGATCTTCTTGGCCTTGACCAAGTTCTTCTTGAGTAAGGCTTTGAGCCTCATCTCCCTCTGAAACTGGAACCTCTCTACTCATGTAGGTGTCCAATCCATTTTATTTAGAGAGATCAAATACTTCTATGCTTGGAAGTTGTCAACTTCAACAAGCTTATCATAAAGCTGATGTGATAGATCACTTTGAAATGGGAACCTCAAATGAAAATAGCAAAGGATTAGATCTTACCGATTTGAGGTGTCCGTCTTGGTTCCGGAGCTGGCTGATCTAGGGTTTGTCACAGAAACCCTAAATTTCAAAACTTGGAATCTTTTAGATCTGATTGTATAAACAGATATATCTCTTCAAATGGAGCTGTCCAATGTACTCCTTTTCTAAAAACAGTGGAGGGAAGCTCCTGGAACAGGAAGCCCTAGATTTCCAATTTCTTCTGCAGAAATTCCTGTTACTGTTTCTATGATATCTCCAAAATTACTGATCCTCTGTGTCTGAAATTTTGTACTAAGGTAACCTCGCATGTTCTTGATAAAACACCATAGGTTTCATCAGAATGGGTTTCGCCATTTTGGATTTATGATCCTTTTCCCAAGGTGACCTATTACAGGACTGTTCAAAACAACGAAGTTGTACGGAATTCCACGTGTCACTGGTTCATCTTCTGAGTCTGATATTTGAACCATCGAAATTAAAGTTTGTTCCCTTTTTGAAACATCTTCATGAATTTCATTTGGACATATGTATCCCAAGATATGGCAATTCTCCCCAGGTGTCCTGTTTAGGGATGAATTCTGGAAGAGGCTGGAACCCTAACTTGGAGGGATCATATCTCCCAGAATATAGCGAATATGAGGCTGATTTTTGGACACAGTGTTCATCTAGATATTAGCTTCGGCTCCTGCAATTTTCATCTTCTTAGACTTCTCTAAACTTCGAATATAGCGACTGTACCAAAAATTATCATTTTTAGTATTTAGGGTTTTTCCAGCTTGGGGTCAAACTAGGGTTTGACTTTCCCGGAGTTTCACCCAACCAAATTTCTTGATCTAGGTCTCTAAAATTTGGTTTTGATGAGGAGAAAAATCCTATGCTAGTCTCACTCAAAAATTCCTCTTTTGTAGAAAGCACTAATTTCCGCATCGAAAACTGAAAATGCTTGGAATCGAATTCCGCTTCGACAGAAAGATTCGCCCTGCAATGGAGAGTCGTCCTAGCATAATTTTGTTGATATATTGTGGAGAGGGACCCAAAAAGTAAGAAGCCCTAGCTTCCATAGCTGCACAATGTCTTCTTCTCAGGTTAGCTCTGATACCATGTTAGTTTTTCATCATATAAGCTAGCATTATGATCTTAGGATCTTTTCACCGAGAGAATAACAAGCACAGCAATAAAACATAAGCACATCACAAGAGACAAGAGACACAAAGAGTTTTCCTCGGGGAAACCATAAAGGAGAAAACCCCGCAGCTTCCTCAGAGATAGAATCAAAACCAAAACAGTAAAAGCCCCAAGACATTAAGATGATCTCCACACAGCAACAGTCTCTCTCTCTCACACTAAGAGAGCTTCTCCTCTCACTCATGCGCCCCCCATAAGTGAGTGTGAGTATTGCAAGTAAGATAAATAGAGAGGATCTCACTCTCTATTTATATTCTTCCGTTCACTTGAAGTGCACTCCAACATGTCAGCCTTACTTAACAATTACTTACTAGAGCCGACATCTCTAGGAGTGTCTAATAACCCTAGTGCCCCACCACTTGTGGGGACTTTGCCTCCTCCGACCAATAGGAGGGTAACACAATGGTGGGGACTATTTCCCCGACTTACAATGACTCTCCTAGGGTCGACTTCACTAGGATAGTCTAATAACCCAAGGGTCCCACAACTATGGGGACTTTAACCCTTGACCAATAAGAGGGTTACCCACAATGACTTGACATGACTTTCTCGTTATAGAAACTTCCCGATCGGAACATTGGGGCATGAAATGACTCAAATACATCCCAGAATAAACATCGGGTTACAGTACATAAGAAATATGGATGAATACATTCCGAAGTTACAAATACATCAACATGCACCACAACATGCATCCTTGGGATTTGCACCCTCTCTCTCTCCTCCACAAGTGTGGGCTCATCTAGATGTGGTTTGGTTGATGTGTTAATTTGATCAGCACTTCAATTGTAAGTTACACTCAGTTAGACTCAGATCAAGCTCAGCTTGACTCCTCATGCAGCTACAGTCCCTCTCTCCTTGGGAATTGTGCCCCCTCTGGGCTAGGGTTTTAGTTTTTGCTATAAATAAAGCACAATTTCCTCCTTTCCAAGCTAGTTAGAGTTGGATTGAAGAGCTGTTGCTATATTTTTCATTGTGAATAAAGAAAAGATTTGGAGGCTAGATGGTGTAACGTATTCAGTTGGATGAATATTGTTGCTCATGCTTGAGGTAACCTGTATTTGGTGCATTTTTATTCTTGTTTAATTTGTGAATATAACCTTGTCAGGATTGCTCCCAATCGAAAGGAAAGAGTCTTTAAATAATTTTATTTCTAGATTCTATTGTTCATATGTATGTAAAGATCAAGATCTAGCATTTTCAATAAGTTTATTATCATGTTGCTCTAGTCTTTTTGTATGTATATCATTTGATCTCACAAATCTTTTTGCAAGTGTTATGTGTGTTAGTTACAGGTTTCCATGGAGAAGGTCTTGAAAAATTTTGTTCCTCATCATCTTCACTTTTTCATGCTACATAGTCCAACTGCTTTCGCTGGGAGCTCTCTGGTTCATCTTCACGGCTACAAGCTTGCCTTCTTCTCTTTCTCCTCTTAAAATTTAAAATCTACTTGGTTACTTGGTTCATAGCTTTGATTTGTTTATATCTATCATATTAGAGTGAAATTTAACATAGATATATCTTCTTAAAGCTCATAATCTAGATCTTGTTCTTAAAAAAGGTTTCATAAGCATTCTAGATCTAGCCTTAGGGAAATCGTCTTTTTTGCGTGGCATTTAAAAAAAAAATTGTAGCTTGCATGCATTAGATTTATCTTTCATAATTTAAAAGATAAATCCAGAAATCAGTGCACATCATATTGGCTGCCCAAAAGGCAAGCCAAGGTCCCAAGGAAAGCTTGCTTTCCTTGGTTCATTTTTTCACCTTTTTTCACCTAGTTTTAACTTAGTTGTTTTCGGTTAAAAGTGTGTTGACCCAAAGGTGCTTTCAAAGTGATTTTGGGAATATTTCAGTTTAATATCTTTCTGGTTTTTATCAGGTATAACAGAAAAGAGGAGGAGGTGCTGTCCGAAAAGTGATTTTTGGGCCATCCGTAACCCCCCAAGGGTCTCCCCATTTTCCGAAATCTTTAATTTTTGCACTTTGTAAGATCTTGGGTTCAATATGTATAAGAAACAAGAGGAATTATATAATTTTTATGATATTGTAACTGCTGGTAATAAAAAATAATTTTGAATAGTCTCTTTCGAGCCCCTTCCCCATCCCCCTTCGGGGAATTCGCGTCCTTTTTTCTTTTTTTTTGCATTTTTCCTATTTTTTTCTCTAGATTAATTTTATTTATGAAAAATAGTGTACTTTGATTACTTTCATCATATATTCCATATTATAAATTCAAAGTAACTTTAATACTTACCCCACGAATCCCGATTGAATCGAAAGGTGAAAGAGGATCGTGGTAGATTTAATTAGAGAACCTGTGGTTTGTTTTATTTTTGTTGCTTCATTATTCACTATTAATTTTTGCAAGCAATCAATTAAAATCAACCCCCTCCTTGATTCCACGATTGAGGTCCACTTGGACCGAAAGAGGTTCTTGGAGGGTTTTCTTTCTAATAAAAACACATCAATTAAAATTTACTAAAAATTACAAACACTCTAGTGTGTATGCTTTGCGTTTTGGCTGTGGTTCGTCTGATTAGTCAAGCTTCATCAAAAGAAAAATGAGTGATTATATTAATTAGGTTTCACTTTCCCCAATTAACGACTATCAGGCGAAAATCCAACGCCTCGAACAAACAGTAAGCGGTGGAAAAATACCCAAAGGAGTGGGAACAACTGGAAAGTGACCTTGAGGCGCCAATCTCTGTTACACCCTAATGGGTGTATTATGAACACAGTCTCCGAGACTCCATCCATCCCACAAACACCTTGTGGGTAGCCATGAGGTTTTATTTTTGGACATACTCCAAGTACCCCTCGGATATATCTAGAGTCCCCCCCTGCCTAATTTAATCCACTCATTTTTCATATTAACTTAAAACATACCAAGATACAATTGCAAAATATTCACTCCAAGCACATGCAAGCACATTTAATCATTTTACGACTCCATTTTAAGGAATTGGTTATTTGTTTACTTCTTTCGATATATATATTGTGTGTCAGCATTGTGCTTACTTGTGTTTATTTTTCATCTTGTTATCTGTGGTTCTCAATTATTAATTTCAAACTCCTAAGCAACTTATTCAATTTAATATCATCATACTAAAGTAATTAGCCTTAGTAACTTAATAGGGTCTACCCCCCTTGGCTTCGCTAGGAGTTGAGCCTAAATGAAGGAGTCAAGAACAAGGTGACAGGCTTGACTCGAGACTTGCCCCCAATGACACACCGAGTGGCTTGAATGTTTTTTCCACGTCCCCCCAAGGTGTGTGAAAGGAGGCAACACTTTTTGGCACTGTTGTCGGGGATAAATCTTTTTATTCCCGAAGTACGACTTTTGTTTTCTTACTTTTTTTGTTTTTGCTTTGTTTGATGAATGCTTAGAGTAGATCTTTAATTTTCATCTGCCCACTAACTTTTTTTCAGTTTTTATTTTTACAAAGAAAAGCAAAAAATAATTTTTGTGAAATATTTATAAATGCTTATTTTTTCTTTTTCACATGGAGACTCTATTGAATGGATAAAACCCTACTTTCTCATAATTTTGTTGAGACTTATTGTGTGTAGATGAGCTCATACAACATAGTAAAACTTTAAATGCTCATTATTTGACAGCTTCGGTTGAGTACAAAATACATGGTTGATATATGCCACTGATAAGCCGTTATGGATGATGAAGTTTATGGTGCTCAAATTTCCAATGCATATCCTCCCATCGATTTCTCGGGCATCCCGGACTTTCCTAACTATGAACCATATCTCTAGGATAAAATATTTTCTCATGCTCCATTTTTTTGTGGAAATGGTGATTAAGCTGTCATTCACATCATATCCTTTCTTTCATTTGTGAATAAACTCAACATACTTCATAGGGATAATGAGATGCGATTTTTTGCTCATTCTTTGAAAAAGAAGGCATGGATATGGTTTTGTGGTCTTCCTTATAAATGAATTACCTCCCTTGAAGACTTATGTGCTATGTTTTTTGAGAGGTGGCATAATGGTGAGGGAGATATGGTAAATGTTGTAGAAAGGGCCCTCACCTACCTAAAGGAGCTAAAGGATCCCATGACTTCCATTATAGATGAGCACACTCGGGATGATCCTATTGAAGAGATTCACAAGGAACCCATGATTGAACACATTGTTGAAGACTCTCCTCATGTCACCTTAACTGAAAACATTGAAGATTTGAGGTATTCTCAAGTTTGTTGCAATGATAATATTTTTCCAGAAATCCCTCATGAGGAAACCATTACAGAGATCGACACTTATGAAGAAATTTATGATGTGTATGATTACACTCCTCTATGTTCATCACTTAGGGATGAAGTTTTGGAAATTTTAACTTCTTGTAATATCTTTGAAACCAAAAATTTGAAGGATGATCATTATGAACAAGAGGAGGGTAGTTATATCTCAGGATGTGATACCAGCAAGGAAGACTCTCTCATATCCAACATAGATGGGAGTGATGACTATTGGAATTTCATAGACAATCCAACTAGTGAAAATCTTATTGAGAATCCCATCCATGATATGTTCAGCAAGGGGAGTGTCTATTCAAAAATTTGTGGAAGTCCAATCTATGATACGTCCATAGAGGGGAGCGTGGATACCTGGGAAAATATTAGTATGGAAGAGGAGCATTTAGAATTTTAACAGGATCATTCAGAGTCATATCATGCAGAGCCGCACAAAGTTAACAATAATGAATACATTGAGAAGCAGTGTTGTGAAAAGTTAGATGTGATGCAGTCAGTGGAATATCAGTCTCATCCATCTTCTTCACATGTAGAGGTTCCTTATGATTTGGAGTTACTTGGGGCTTATGCAATGAGCTATCATTTGATAAGCCCTAATGATCAGTATGATGATGTAATCAGTCTGCCTCATCTTGTCGATCGGTATATCAGTCCTATACAGTCATGGATAGAAGCAGCCTGCACAAGCACATACCAGTTTGGGAAGAACTTTAATGACTTTATTCATTCCTATGATTTCCCATCCAGCCCGCCCATTTTGGATCATCACGCAGGTTTTAATTATCTAAATAAAGTATCCTTACTTTGGCTGGTAACCAAAGACAAGGAATTTTTTTTTTACGTTAATAAAATGCTTAGGTGGTTACATTGGATTTCTGATTACACTTAACCCTTTTATATCATGATTAGACTAGGAAAATAAGCTCCTTAAAAGAGAGCATTTACTTTCCGCATTTCTATTTTGTACTTAGGTATAATAATTTTTTTTTCCATTAGTTAGTTACATTTATTTTGTTTAAATAAATCAGCTTAATGGTTCATTTGGTTTTTATATAAAGCTTGTGCTACTGAGGTTTTCTTGTCAAGTTGAGATGTTTTTACAGGGTGTATAAACCAAAGATTCTAGTGTTCTCGTATCCTCTCCTTGGCCTATGACCAGATCGAGCACACATCCCATAGTTGGAGCCAGATGTTACCACCTAAGTTGTACTTAGTTGGTGTTATCAAGTGAGCCTGGTGAACCGGACAAAGATGATTTGTTCAAAATTCAGAAGACCTTCAGAATTGCTTCTAGGAAGTGTTGTTGTACTATATAACATGTTCATACCCCGTAGGGGAGTTGTAATAAAATGTTCTAGCATGGTAGTGTCTGTAAAAGAATCGGTCTCCTAGAATTACTTGTCAATTCAATCATCCCAGGGTGTTTTTTCCCTTGGTTATTATTGGTTGTTGAATAAACGACTGATAATTTCCGAGTTTTTCGCCAAACTCCTCCAAAGTTGGGGTGGTCGGATTGACATTTAGGCCTATTGAGGTTATTAGAGTCTGTGTGTCAATGTATAAACATGCTAGGCATTATGGTCAAGTCATATGAACATGCCTAAGTCCCCCTAGGTTTTTTTTTTTTTTAATTTTTTAAGTTTTTTTAAAGTTTTATTTTTTCCAAAACTTAGGCTACTTTTTTATAGTCTAAATGGAAAAATTGGTTTTGTAATAAAAGTGGGCTCAGAAATTAGTTTCAGTCATGGGGGTGCTCATTTTCTAACTCAGAGCACCCGGTAAACCCATAAACCCACTTTTCCTAAGTTTTGAGTGATTTTCCCATCACTCAGGTCAGAAAACCCTAAAAATCAAATATTGATTATTTTAATTGATAAATTAATTAAATAATGGAGAAAATCCAAATTCCTAAATCAATGGGATTTGCTTCGATTTGAATGAAATCAGTCTCATCGATTTTTGATTGACTATAGTTGACCATGCCTTGATTGAAGGAGTTGATTTGGGCTGAAGAGGGAGTGCACTACAACATGCATCCTTGGGATTTGCGCCCTCTCTCTCTCCTCCACATGTGTGGGCTCATTTGGATGTGGTTTGGTTGATTTTTCAGTTAACTGGTTGATGTGTCAGTCTGATCAACACTCCAATTGTCAATTACACTCAGTTAGACTTAGATCAAGCTCAGCTTGACTCCTCATGCAGCTGCAATCCCTCTCTCCTTGGGAATTGTGCCCCCTCTGGGCTAGGGTTTCAGTTTTTGCTATAAATAAAGCACAGTTTACTCCTTTCCAATCTAGTTAGAGTTGGATTAAATATTTGTTGCTATTGTAATGTTGCTATATTTTTCATTGTGAATAAAGAAAACCTTTTGAGGCTAGATGGTGTAAGGCATTCAGTTGGATGAATATTGTTGCTCATGCTTGAGGTAATCTGTATTTGGTGCATTTTTATTCTTGTTTGATTTATGAATCTAACCTTGTCAGGATTGCTTCTAATCAAAAGGAAAGAGTCTTTAAATAAGTTTATTTCTATATTCTATTGTTCATATGTATGTAAAGATCAAGATCTATCATTTTCAATAAGTTTATTATCATGCTGCTCTAGTCTTTTGTATGTATATTATTGGATCTAACAAATCTCTTTGCAAGTGTTATGTGTGCTAGTTACAGGTTTCCATGGAGAAGGTCTTGAACAAGTTTGTTCCTCACCATTTTCACTTTTTCATGCTATATAGTCCAACTTCTTCCACCAGGAGCTCTCTGGTTGATCTTCACGGCTACAAGCTTGCCTTCTGCTCTTTCTCCTCTTAAAATTTAAAATCTACTTGGTTACTTGGTTCATAGCTTTGATTTGTTTATATCTATCATATTAGAGTGAAATTTAACATAGGTCTATCTTCTTAAAGCTCATAATATAGATCTTGTTCTTAAAAAAGGTTTCATAAACATTCTAGATCTAGCTTTAGGGAAATCGTCTTTTTTGCATGGCATTTTAAAGAAAATTTGTAGCTTGCATGCATTAGGTTTCTCTTTTGTAATTTAAAAGATAAATCCAGCAATCAGTGCACATCATATTGGCTGCCCAAAAGGCAAGCCAAGGTCCCAAGGAAAGCTTGCTTTCCTTGGTTCCTTTTTTCACCTTTTTCAACTGGTTTTAACTTAGATGTTTTCGGTTATAAGTGTGTTGACCCAAAGTTACTTTCAAAGTGCTTTTGGGAATATTTAATTTTAATAAGCTTGGTGTTTTTATGCAGTTATAGCAGAAAAGAGGAGGAGGTGCTGTCCAAAAAGTGACTTTTGGGCCATTCGGAACCCCCTACGAGTCTCCCCATTTTCCGAAATCTTTAATTTTTACACTTTGTAAGCTCTTGGGTTCATTCTGTATAAGAAACAAGAGGAATTATATCAGTTTTCTGATATTTTAACTGCTGGTAATAAAAAATAATTTTGAATAGGATCTTTCGAGCCCATTCCCCATCGCCCTTGGGGGGATTCGCGTCCTTTTTTCCTTTTTTGCAATTTTCCTATTTTTTCTCTAGATTAGTTTTATTTATGAAAAATAATGTAATTTTATTAGTTTCATCATATATTCTATATTATAAATTCAAAGTAACTTTACTACTTACCCCACGAATCCCGATTGAACCGAATGGTGAAAGAGGATCATGGTAGATTTAATTAGAGAACCTGTGGTTTGTTTTATTTTTGCTGCTTCATTATTCACTATTAATTTTTGCAAGAAATCAATTAAAATCAACCCCCTCCTTTATTCCCCGATTGAGGTCCACTTGGATCGAAAGAGGTTCCTGGAGGTTTTCTTTCTAATAAAAACACATCGATTAAAATTTACTAAAAATTACAAATACTCTGGTGTGTATGCTCTGCGTTTTGGCTGCGGTTCGTCTGATCAGTCAAGCTGCATCAAAATCAATGTGAGTGACTAGATTAATTAGGTTTCACATTCCCCAATTAACCACCATTAGGCGAAAATCCAACGCCTCGAACAAACCATAAGCGGTGGAAAAATACCCAAAGGAGTGGGAACAACTGGAAAGTGACCTTGAGGTGCCGATCTCTGTTACACCCTAATGGGTGTATTATGAACACAGTCTCCGAGACTCCATCCAACCCACAAACACCTTGTGGGTAGCCATGAAGGTTTTATTTTTTGACATACTCTGAGTACCACTCGGGTATATCAGGAGTCCCCCCTTGCCTAATTTAATCCACCATTTTTCATATTAACTTAAAACGTACCAAGAGACAATTACAAAACATTCACTCTAAGANTTAAGGCACTGGTTATTTGTTTACTTCTTTCGATATATATATTGTGTGTCAGCATTGTGCTTACTTGTGTTTATTTTTCATCTTGTTATCTGTGGTTCTCAATTATTAATTTCAAACTCTTAAGCAAATTATTCAATTTAATACCACCATACTAAAGTAATTATCCTTAGTAACTTAATAGGGTCTACCCCGCTTGGCTTCGCTAGGAGTTGAGCCTAAACAAAGGAGTCAAGATCAAGGTGATAGCCTTGAATCGAGACTTTCCCCCAAGGACACACTGAGTGGCTTGAAAATTTCTGCCACTTCCCCCCCAGGTGTGTTAAAGGAGGCAACAGGGCTGTGTTTCAACTTTTTTGAAGCTACTTCTGCAATTGCATATTCCGGATTGCGGGTCTTCTTTTCATAAATTCTCGAAAATGACTTCTACAATAGTCTTCTTGCATATTTAACAAGCTTGAACCTTGGCAATGGATAAACTATTATAGACCATTGATATTTCTCTCTCTTATGATTTGGGTTTTCCAAATCTTCTCTTCATAGAATCTTAGCATTATAATGCTTCTGAATCCACTTATCCAACTGTGTTATTTTGGATCAATCTTTTAGGGCTATTTCATCAATGTTTCCTAATGATCTAATTTTGACAACAATTCCAATTTAATCAATAATCTTCCCCTTTGGCATTGATGACAACATTCTCTCCTTTAGGCAATATTTCTTCCCCTTTGACAACAATGACAAAATTTTAAGAAAAACTCCCTCTATAATGTTGCTCCATTTTGCTACATTCCTTCATAATATTATAGTTTGCAGTCGTGTATAAGCAACACAACAAAGTATACATGCATTTCTCTTTGAAATTTGATCTCATTCTCCTGTGCTTTTTTTTAACGATATGAAGATGTAAATCTTACTTCCAGAGACCGTAAATTTTAACACAGTAACTTTAATATGCGACAATAGAAATCATAAGTATTACAGTTTCATATCAGAAACATCAATCCACCTTTGAGGAGATCAAAACCACTTAGAATTATTTACTTATGGACCATATATTTTTAAAATCACTCCCCTTGTGGGCGTGTCTTCCCCTGTCAACATTTCTCCTCTTCCTGTGACAGGGTTTTCATCCTTTTAGTTAATTTTTTAATGATGAGGGATAACCCCTGATTTCTCCCTAAGATAGGAAAATTATTCTCTAGGTAACGACTTAGTGAAAATATCTACAATTTGTTCCTTCGTATCAATATACTCCAATTTGACCACTTTTTGAGACACTTTCTCTCTTAAAAAATGATATTTGATTGGAATATGTTTTGTCTTAAAGTGCATAACAAGATTTTTGGATATGTTTATAGCACTTGTATTTTTCAAAGTGTATAACAATTGGGTCCTCATATTTTACAAGTAAATATTCCAATATTTGTTTCATCCAAATGAATTGTGTACAACATGATGTAGCAGCAATATACTTGGCTTCTTTGTAGACAGTGAAATGGAAGACTGTTTTTTTCTTATCCATGACACCAAGCAATCTCCTAAGTAGAATGTTTCTCCACTAGTGCTTTTTCTATCATCAATACTTCCTTCCCAATCTACATCAGTGAATTCCCTTAGAGTGAAGTTATTTCTTTTTGGATACCATAATCCATAATCCATAGTACCTTTTAGATATCTAAGATTTATTTTTACTGCAGCCACATGTGTTTCTTTTGGGTCTCATTGGAATATGGAAACCAAACCTACAATCTGCATTACATCTGGTCTTTTATTTGTTCAACATAATAAACTACCAATCATTTACCTATACATAGTATGATTTACTTCTAAAGATTCATCATCCTTGCTCAATTTACAACTAGTGACCATAGGAGTACTAACAGGCTTGGATTCTTCCATCTTAAACTTCTTAAGGATTCTTTGATGTACTTAGTTTGAGAAATCAAGATTCCTTTGTCTCATTGATAAAATTCCAATCCCAAGAAGAATGTTAATTCACCCAACATTAACATTTCAAATTCCTTCTTGATTTCAAAAGCAAGTTTACACTTAGTATTTGTAGATTGCTTCCAAATATGATATCATCCACATAAATAATAACAATGATCATATTCTTATCTTTGATATTTATGTAGATATTACTATTAGTGGATCCTCTTTTATATCCTTATTTCTTCAAGTATTTATCTATCCTTGAAAACCATGCTCTTGGGGCATTCTTGAGACCATAGAGTTCCTTTTTTAGTTTTCAAACATAGTCTCCATTTTATGACAAGAGGAAACCTTCAAGTTGTTCAATATAGACTTCTTCTTTAAGTTCTCCATTAAGAAATGCATATTTTACATACATTTGATACACTTTAAAGTTCTTGTAGCATGCAAAAACTAAAAACATCCTAATGGCTTCAAGTCTTGACACAGGTGCAAAATTTTCTTCAAAGTAAACACCTTCTACTTGAGCATATCCCTTGCATACTAATCTAGCCTTGTTTCTTGTCACATGACCATGCTCATTGAGCTTGTTTTTAAAAATCCATTTGGTTCCAATAACATTCATTCCCTTAGTTCTTGGGACAAGTTACCAAGTTTGGCTCTTCTTTATTTGATCAAGTTCATCATTTATAACATTGATCCAGTCCTCACTTTTGCATGATTGTTTAAATTTTTTGGGTTCTACTATCGAAAGTAGTGCTTGTTCTTCATCATAAAATAATTTTCTTCTGGTTTTAACTCCTGAATATTTGTCACCAATTATTTTAATTTTATGATGATTCTTCTGAACCCACCTAGATGGTGTCTTTGTGTCTAATCTTGGAGAGTCTTCATTCTCATTTTCATGTGATTCTTCTTTCTCTACTTTTTTTTCTTCTTCTTCTTCGTCGTCATAAACTCCTTCATTATTTTGCAAGTTTTCATCTTCATCTTGTATTTTTATTCTTCTTGGTTTTATGTGATCCACTCTTACATTTACACTTTCTATGATTTTTTGTAACCTTTTATTGTAACATTTATATGCTTTCTTGGTGGATGAATATCCTAAAAATATTCCTTCATTGGTCCTAGAATCAAACTTACCAAGATCATCTTCATTTCTTTTTATGTAGCATTTGCTACCAAACACTCTGAAATATTTGACTATGGAAGGTCTTCCATACAATAGTTGGTAAGGGGTTTTGTCATTATTAACTCGGATTTTTCCTTTGTTTAGTATATAAACAATTGTATATACTACTTCCCTCCAATAAGTTTACACATCAAGAAGTTTTTCTTCATTTAACATAGTTATGGCATCTTCTTGGATTTTTCTATTTTTTCTTTCCACAACGCCATTTTGGTGAGGAGTATTTGGGGCTGAAAACTGTCTTTTAATTCCATGGGTTTCACAAAATTCATTTAATTCATTTGAAGTGAATTCACCTGCATTGTCTGGCCTTGAACATTTTATTTTGAAAATTATTTCATTCTCAACTTTTTATTTAAAAATTTTAAACTTCTCAAAAGCTTCTGATTTTTCTTTGAGAAATGTAACTGAAGTCATACTTGTATAATCATCTATGAACAACATGAAATACTACTCTATTTGCAAGATTTTATTTCTTGTTGGTCCACAGAGATCAGTGTGAACTATTTCCAATGGATGTGACGTTGTATGTTCTTTGGCTTTGAAGTTGGATTTAGTTTGCTTCCCATGTTGACAATGTTTACAAACTGAATTTAGAGGCTTCACAATATTTGGCAAATCCCTTACAGATTCCTTCTTACTTACTTTCATGATATTTTCAAATTTTAAGTGCCCCATCCTTCCATGCCACAACCAACTTTCATCAATCATACTCGTGTAGCATTGTTCTTCATTTTCTATGATGTATACATTACTTGAATTCCTTACAGCAAGCCCAACAAGTTTTTCTAATCCTTTTTCTGATTTCACATTTCTCAGATTCAAAAGTGCAGATATGGCCTTGATTACATGTTTGACTTACACTAAGAATATTAGGATTTAGGTCATCCACTAGCAACACATTTTCAGCTTTGATCTTGTTATTGATAGCAATTGTACCTTTTCTAATTATACTGGAAGACATATTATCTCCAAAAGTGATTTTTCCCTTATTATCTTTTCTTAGGCTTATGAAATTGTTTGGGTATCCTGTCATATGCTTTGAACACCCACTACCAATATGCCATAGATTCTACTTTTCTATCACACATAGAGCAATCATGGATTTCTCCTCTTCTTTCTTTTTCTTCCAGCCCTTTCTTTGTTTTTATCTTGAAACTCTTTTGCGGCAGCCTTCTCTGTGGGATTCATTAGTTTACAATCTCTTGCTATATGTCCATGGTTATTTCATTTGTAACACTCTATTTCATATATTTTAAGGGTGCAAAAAAGTTATGGTTTCTTACTTTTGATTTCTTACTAGATGCATTATTCTTGTAGTCACGAAACTTTACATATGATCTGCAATTAGGGCTTTATGACCAAAATTATTACAAGAGTATCGATGACTAAGAAATATATGTTGATATATGCTTGTCATTGGTCTTGTAGGAATCTCATTAGTTCTATATTTGTCATGAGAGGATGGAGCAGATTCCTTGATTTCTTCCATTTGAATTGGACTCTTCAGTGCAGCAACAACATAGCTTCTTTTAGTTCTACCTTCGTTTGTGAGGGAGGAAAATTCTGGATTCTTTTCTTTTTCATATACTAATACATATTTATCTCTTTATGGTATTTGGCTACTCAATATGTCATATAGAGTCTTTGAATTGTTTTCAAATTTTAACTTAATAGACTCTTCATCAAACTTATTTCTAAGGTGCATAATATCTTCTTAAAGCCTTTCATATTATTGTATTCTCTTTTTGAGTTGCAAATCTAGGTATTCTTCAATATTTTTTGACTCTTGAAGCTGAGTCTTCAAGTCACTAATGATTTGGTTTGGCTGTTTTTTTTTTCCTGCATATTTCAGGTTCTTCAAGAGCACTAATGATTTTAGCTTTTAGGTCTACTTCTCCTTCCTCATCTATTTCACCATCTTGAGCTTGAGTTTCTATCCCCGTGAATAGAATTTTAGTTTCCTCATATCCACTTGTGTCTTCATATTCACTATCTTCCATGGTGTAAAGGATCTTCTTCTTCTCATTAAACTTATTCGTGTTTCCTGTCTTTCCCTTTTTGAACTTATTTGAGGCTTCTCTCTCATCACTATCATATTGTTTAGGATAGGGACATTTTGAATCAAAGTGTCCTATTCTTCCACAATTAAAAAACTTTAGAGGTAAATTTCCTTTGTATTTTCCAGTACCTCTCTCAAGTTTCTTGATAAACATAGCTTCTTCATCATCTAAATTTTCTGAGTGATTCTTAGATGGGGTTTCAAACTTATTTGGTTCTTTTGAGACCTTAAATACTGCTTCTTTTCTTGAAGGTTTATTTTGTCCTGTTCTCATCTCGTATGCGGTGAATATCCCATGTAGTTCATCTACCATCATGAGATCAAGGTCATCTCGTTCTTCTAGAGCATATACTTTTGAGTCATATTTCATGGGTAGGGTTCTTAGTACTTTGTCAATGACTTCTCTCTCCTTTATTTCTCCTCCAAGGCCTCTAATTGCATTGACAATTTCATATCCTCTTAAAATATATTTTGCAATATTTTCTTTCTCTTTCATTTTTAGACTTTCAAACTGTCATTTGTATGTCTGATGTTTGGATTGTTCGACTTTGGATAATCCTTCATAGACAGTTTTAATTTTTTTCCAAGCATGTTTAGCTGTCTTTTATTGGATTACTTTCACAAACACTGAATTTTTTAACCCACTTGGCAGCAGTGCATTCAGGGCTTTAGCATTGGATTCATATTGATCTAGTTCATCTTTTTCTATAGGTAGGTCTCTGGTATTTTGTACTCTTTTTCAACAGACCTCCAGACTTTGTATCCAAAAGACATTAGATGGAACTTCATTCTTACACTCCAGTATGCATAATTATCTCCTGTAAATGATGGAGTTTTGTTGGTGGCTAACCCTCCTTGTTGATCCATAGTGGTTTTTAATAGGATCTTCCTTCCAATGATTAAACTACAGTGAAGGATTATGCTCTGATACCAATTGTTGGATTATCCAACAATACTGAGAGGGGGGGTGAATCAGTATTTCCTTATTTTTACTTAAATGATTCTAAGTACAAGATACACAATGAATCAACCAAGTTAGGACACAAAAATTTATTGTGGAAACCTCAAAGAGAAAACCACCAATTCAAAATCATTAACAATAATATGAATTTTACAAAATTGTTTATTTTTTGCTACATAAAGGATGCATCAACATCCCATAATTTTTTCCTTCTCCTACACACAGGGATGTTACAACACCCCGGGTTTTATGCTTGCTACCGTAGACAAGGATGCACCAACACACTATTATCTAGCTACTATTGGAAGGATGCCATAACCCCCTGCAGGATTATTGCCTGCCCTAGCACCACCCTGTTTTGTTTTATCAATATTCCATATCCTTTTTTCCTTCAACTCTGTCACAGATAATTCTTCATGCCACTGGTATTTTCCTCTTCTTGTTGCTTCTACGGTATGTATTGTAGAGACACTTTCCCTCCAGGTTTGAATTATGCATAGATATCACCATATCTTTACTTAAATTATCATGTCTTTTCATTGAAGCGTTGCAGGAATTCTTCGTGTCCTTTCTCAAATGTTGATATTCATCATTAAGTTCAGTTTTAATAGAAATTAGATTTTGTAGAGTTAACTAAAATTAACTTATGTCTAATTTTTGTTGTTATGCCAAATTATTCTCCTTCACCTAGCAGATTATCTTACGGTCGTTGATCTTCTTGGCGATCGTTCTTGGCCGTTGATGAGAGATTATGGCACAACGATTACTTTCAAATTATGCAGCCCAATATTGCCACTATCTTCTATGTATTTCCATGCAGCGAAATCCTCCTCGGTCGTTAATCTGACAATGACCATGATTCGACCATCAATCTAATATCCACAGTTATATTTCCACAAACTGTCTTTCCACTTCTGTAATTGCCTTTCCACATTTATCTTTCTGCAATTAACCTTCCGCAATGCTCTTTTCCACAATCACCCTTTCCACAATTGCAGGTTGCTGGTTGCAGGCCTGCCTTTCAACTTTTCCAAAACAGGCTTCCGCATTTACCCTTTCCACAATGATCTTTCTGCAATTGTCCTTTCTGCAATCTGTGGGAACTCCTTCCTTCGGCAATGGCGGGTTGCAGTTTGCGAGGTTTCCTTTCAAATTTTTTGAAGCTACTTCCACAATTCGTCTTTTGTAAAACTTCTTCTGCAATTACGGATTGAGGATTGTGGGTTTGCTTTTCATAAATTCTCAAAAATGACTTCCGTAAATCTCTTCTGCAGTAGTATTCCTGAAGCTTTAACAAGCTTACACCTTGGCATTGTGAAAACTATTCTAGATCATTGATATTTCTCTCTCTTATGATATGGGTCGTCCAAATATTCACTTAATATAAACTTAGCGTTATAATTATTCCGACTCTACTTAGCCAACTATGTTATTTGGGCTCAATATTTTTGGACTATTTCATGAATGTTTCCTTATGATCTTATGTTGACAACAATGCCAATTTAATCAACATAATTTTTTTCATTTTTGAGGGAGGTGCATGTTAATGCCCCTATGGATCCTTCACATGATGAAAATTTTGCACTTTTTGATCATTTGGATGAGTTGGTTCTTTCTCCTACATCCCACACTTCCAAATTTTGCATCATTCATCCTAATGAAGTATGGGTGAAAGGTTTCTTTTTATGGTGCCACATGATGAGTATGAAACTCCTATCTCTACTTTTGGTGATGACATGACTAGAGCACATTATTATTTACCTTTGCAGCAGCAACCTTTGTTTCATCATGATGATATACATATTCATGGGTGCATTGATGAGACTTCTTTGAGCCACTTGAAGTCTTCATGTTTTCTTTTCCCCTTATATGGTTTAGATTTTGGTGGAGGTTCTTCATTCACTTCTTGGATGAAAGAAAAAATGGATGATTATCTTGATGCACATTATAGTTTTTTGGAGCAACGTTATGGGACATGGGATCCTTGCCTATGTAATTGGGGAAGATCTGATATAATACTTGATGCTTGTGTGTATGGGACACATGATGATATACTTACTTGGATGTAAAATAAATTTCATGATTCTTTGGTGAGGTACCTTCTTGATGTACACTTGTATGATGTTTTTATGTGCTTTCATGATATATATTTTGTACTCATGATGTTTGGAAGGGTGCAATACAAGCAAGGGAATCTGGGTATTGCTTGATTTCGATTTTAGGGGAAACAAGCAGTAGGGGATATTGAGTCACCACTTGAGAAGGTGATTGTAATAAGAGTAGAGAAACAACAAGCATGGTGATTCCTCTTTAAAACTTTCTTTCAATCTTTGAAATTCAAGTTTGGAAACTCAGTACCAACTTCAAAGAATTATACAGAAGCAAAAAGGGTTGAAAGTTCAAAAAAGGTTTTCAAAAGATGGAGGTAAATCTTATTTGTGCAAGTTTTTTTTATGGATTTTATTAATCCTTTTGGTGTTATTGGTTATATCACAGGATATATCAATATTTATAGATACACGTATCTTTACTTTTGGAAACACACAATTGTAGTACATGAGTGCCACTACTCAAATGGAAGCTAAGGTTTGAAGCACATTTTTGGAAGGAAAGAAGGTTATTCAAAATACATGTTTGAAATTGGTTGAGGACAAGAAATATTGAGTGGGGAGGAATTTCATGTCCCCAATTAAATAATTTCCAAATAAGACTACTTGCAAATAATTTTCCACCAACCTAGTAGTTCCCTAGGTTGAGATGGAGACATAAATTTTGTAATAAGGGGCTATGGGACCCAAAAGGAATTTAGTTTACCATATTAACATTTAAATGGGTCACATAAATGATAAATTCTAATAAAATAATGTGGCATGGGTTCATGAATACACTTGGAAGCTTGTGGATCCTTTGGATGACTAGATTCCCTACACACTTGGCATGACCTTCATCCAAATTCAAACACATGGGTAATGTAACATTATTGGATGATTATGTGGTGTAAAATAATTTATAATGAGCCAAGAATTCGAATAGGTAAAGGAGAGTAACTCCCATGGAAGAGGAAGATACTGGAAGACAAGCTGTGCCACTTGGAAGGAGATTCCATGCACTCTATGATGACAAATGATGAAAGTTTCTATGACAAGTATGAAAAATTCAGACCTGATTGTAGGAATATGACAAATATGACATGACAGGGATAAAAATATCCACCTGTAGGTTTAATTTGGGATTTATAGGCATCCATTTGAATTGGGGAAATAATTGGAGCATGAAGAGGAAGGCAAGTGTCATGAGAGTTACTAAACCTCTAAGATGAGTTGAAGGAATCCCATGGAGGAAAATTAGACCTTAGGAGGCCCCATGAAGTTAATAAAATTATGTCATGAGGAATGAGAATATATTTTTATAATTTTTTAATTGGACTTTGGCATTTTGGAGATCTTTTGCTTGTCCATTCCACGACGAGTGTTCACTCTCCCTGCTTGTGAACCAATTTCGAGGGAGTTGGATTCCTTTTCAAGTTAGTTGATGAAGGGGCCATTCAGAGCTCTAATTGGAGCTTAATGAAGTATTTTTAGTTTCATTTTTAATTTTCTTACATTCAAATTCTCATCTATCTCCCTATTATCTCATTCCTTCTTCTCCATTCCCCCACACTCTCATGTTGATGTCGCACTTGTTGGACCGGTGCTTGCACTTTGTTGAGGATATTTGATGCCCAAGATTGGGTATATTATGTATAGATATATAAAATCATGTCCATATTCTATGTAAGTCTAAATATCATAAATACATGTATGAAAGGCTTGCATTCCCCATGCTCTTGAATAACTAGTTTTCATGGATTTGGCTTCAACCTTGAAGTGGTTTTATATTAAATCTGTATGAGGAATTTTATATTCGTTTTATAATGTTGTGGAAGCCATATATTATTTAATAATTTGTACTTTAATTCCCATATGATATTCAACTATAAATCCAAGAAACACATGTGTGAAAATCTTGCATTCTCATGCCATTGTATCACTAGTTTTCATGGATTTTGGCTTCAATATTGACATAGTTTTATACCAGATTTGTATGAGGGATTTTATATGAGTTGGATGATATTGTGACAGAAATATATGATTTTTTACTCCGTAATTTCATTTCCCTATGCTATGTGGGTCGAAATACAAGAAATCCATATGTGAAACTCTTGCATTCCCATGCCATTGAATCACTAGTTTCCATGACTTTGGCTTCAATCTTGAAGGAGTCTTGTATCAGATTTGTTTGAGGTATGTTATATGAGTTTTTTAATGTTGTGAAAGCCATATATTATGTTTTACTCTGTAATTTCATGTCCCTATGATCTGTCGATTGAAATCCATATGTGAAATTCTTGCAATTTCATGCTACTAATTCACTAGTTTTCATGTATTTGACTCCCATACTGAATGAGTTGTATACAAGAATTGTATGAGGGGATTTATATCATGTTTAATAATGTTTTGGAATAAATTTTTATGCTGTATATGGTCTCTATATGTCACATACTTAACTCATACTTTAACTCTACCTTTCATATGTCAAAATCGAGCTAGTTATGCAATTTCCCCATAAGCAATTTCACTGAAAGTTATCAAACGAAAGTGGAAATATATAACCAATTTTAAGAAATAATAACCATGTGTAATGAAATTAAATGAGGTATTATATAAGTCCCCATACTTTTCTTAGAAATTTTGGAGGTCCGTACATGAGTTGGGAAGCCTAGTTGGCCTACGCCCTAGGGGGGATTTCATCACAATTTCCTAGTAATTTTGGACTTTTTTTCATAAGCCCAAAACAAGGTTGCAGGGGTTTAAATTCAGATACAAAGTTTCCATAAACCACCTTGGTATGTTTTAAGTCTCACCATACCATTTCCTTTCAAATTCTAGACCATTTGGTGAAAGTTGGAACCCTCTAGAGTTATGACTAGTTAAGCTCGAATTTTGCCCAATTTGTACTTTTCTCCAAAATACCAAGTAGGGAAATCAAACACCATAATTAATTAAAAAAATAAAACAAATATTGGAAATCAAGAAAATACCTTTCTAGACACTTTTCAAGATGTGTATATCTTTTGAATTGTGGTTGTTGAACTTGCTTCTCTTCATGTTGATCATAATATTCACTTTCATTCTGACCTTCGCTCATTTCTACTTCAATAAGTACAATATTAGATGTTTTTTGTAAATCCTTCCTTTGCATGGATTTTTCATTANTATATATATATATATATATATATATATATATATATATATATACACTGGGGGAATCGACAAGTAGGGACCGGGTTGGTACTTGCGTGACACGAGGTCCAGAGATCCATTCCCGCTGCCACTATACCCCTAGGTGCCCCACAACACCCCGCAAGCATAGGTGTGTTTTGAACTTGTGACTTCCTTTATAACATATCAAGCGAATCTCTAATGAGCCACACCTGTGCGGGTACACCCCTTTACTATATTATCATGACCAAGAAAGTCACATTTCCTTGATTTCATGTGAAGTTTGGACCTTTTTTCTTTACGCACATGGGAAAATGCATCACAACCAAAGGTAAAAATATGAGACTAAAAAACTGGCTCACCACATCATACCTAGTTTGGAATCTATCCATCTGGTGAAGTTGTGGATGATCTATTAATAAGATAAGAAACTGTATTGATAGACTCATCCCACAATCAATTATCCAACGTAGTTGTGTTGAGAATTATTCTTGCACATTCCATTATTGTGAGCTTCATCTAGTAAACCACACCCTTTTGTTGTGGATTATATGGAGTAGTATTGTTAGAAAAATAGGATTGTAGAGCAATAAAAATAAACAATATGCAAATATAAAACACACTAACATATTACAAGAGATACACCAATATAACATGGTTCACCCAATATGGTCTACGTACACACATAAATTGGCAATCTTTTTATTATTATATTGTCCAGCAAAATGAAGAGATACAACTTACAACAAACCCATTGCACTTCCTCTTCACTCTCTCACAGTCTCTCTCACACAATCAAATAATTTTTTTTACAATGCTACAATACAATACACAACCTTATTATAATTCTTTACTTTTATGGGGAATTACCATGGCAAAATACCACGGGTCACCCAATACCATGGGCCCGTAAACTATTGGCCAAAAAACACCCCAAAAAATTATTTCGGTGGCGAAGCCCCTGAACACCCTTTCTCGGGGGTACTTCCCCCGAACCCCATCCTTCCTCGCACCCCCTACTAGGATGAGTGTATAGTAAAAATACCATACAAACATGGCTAAAAAATAAAATATATGAATCAGGAATATCAGGCTCCACAACCAACAATTTCCCACTTGGAGACTAATCACAACAACTTCACCGCTGATACGCTTGCTAGACTATGCTATGAACCTTAAAACTAGAAAAATTATCATCTTCACATTCATTCTTGAAGGACAACTAAAATCGAGAAGGAGCTCAATTTATCTCTAGTTACTACCTTTTTTAACATAACCATAGGATTCTGGCTAGTGTGTATCTTTTCCAACTTCAATAGTTCGTCTTCCATAACATATCATATGAAATGGTACTTAATTTGTATAGGTTTACTCCTCAAATGGAAAGATGAGTTCTTTGCAAGATGAATGGAACTCTAGATATCACTGTACAACCTTCTATTCTCCTGATTCCTACCCAATTCCTCCATGAACCTTTGCAACCAAATCATCTCTTTACCAGCTTCTGTAACAACAACATACTCTGCTTCCGTTGTTGAAAGCGCAACAGCCTTTTACATCTTTGAAACCCAACTCACTTCTATTACACCTATAGTAAAAACATACCCTGTGGTGCTCCTCCTACTTTCTTTATCACATTCCATATCTACATCAACATGTCCCTGTAGAACAGTGTTTGAACCTCCAAAACATAATGCATGAGAAGTGGTGCCTCTCAATTACCTGAGAATCCACTCTATTTCCCTCTAATGCTATTTACCTGGATTGTTCATATACATGGTCACAACTCCCACTGCATGTGCAATATCTGGTCTTGTGCACACCATGGCATACATCAAGCTCCCAACTGCTAATGAATAGGGAACCTTGGACATGTATTCTATATCCTCCTATGTCTTGGGACACATCTCCTTATTTAGTTTGAAATGGATGACCAAAGGTGTACTAATTGGTTTTTCATTCTACATTCTAAACCTCTCTAACAATTTTCTATGTACTCACCCTGAGATAATGTCAATTTGTGATTTTTCTTGTCTTTTGTTATTCTCATACCAAGGATTTGCTTTGCATCACCCAAATCCTGTTGAGATTACAACATCAAGAGTCATTCTCTAGTCTTGTGAGTAATATCAAGACAATAGACTTGTAAGTAATATCAATCCCTACAAATATCCTCATATGATTGAGGTGGTGATGTTGTAAATCTTGTGAGTAATATCAAGCTGAGTCTTGTGAGTAATATCAAGTCAATAAAGTTGTGTGTAAAATCAAGTAATGTCTTATGAGAAATATCAAGATAGTAGACTTGTGACTAATATCAAGTTCTACAAATATCCTCATGTTGTGAGGTGGTGTACTTTATCGTGTAAGGTAGATATATTATGTGATGTATGGATAGTCATGGTCAACAGGTTCTACAAGTCTCCTTTAGGGATTAGCTACCCCTAGATTGGTTTACTTTAGCATGTGACTATATGACTCGGGGTAATAAATATGATCATAGGTTCAGAAACAATATTATGAGTATGATATGATATAGATGATTAATTAATGAAAACAAATATGGACCATGTAGAGATATTTAATATAAGCATAGAGATGGAGAGAGAACTCTAATTTCCCATGTTTCCATCAAGTGAACTCGAATTGATAAGATATCAATTGATCATTAGTTATGGTAAAAAAACTTTAGTTAATTAAGGAATCAAATCCTTAATTTATGCAAGTGGTTTTTGGAAATAAACACAGATGGAGAAGCACTAGTTCTGTTCAGTTACATTCAGTTATGTTCAGTTACATTCGGTTATGTTCAGTTACATTTATTTATGTTCAATTACATTCATTTATGTTAATTTACATTCAATTTTGTTCAGTTGCATGCAGTTTCATTCAATTCAGTTCAGTTACACTTAGTTGTATGCAGTTACACTTAGTTCCATTCAATTGCATGCAGTTCCATTCAATTCAGCTCAGTACACTCAGTTAATTAATGGAAGGCACATATCTTCTTGTGGGATATAATTATGGAGTGCAATCTTGTCACTAGATCAATGGGGGGCGCATGATTGAAGATGAATCAATGTTCTAAGTGTTAACAAGTTACCGATGCATGCAACCATTTTATTTTTGTTGTAAAACCTAATTTGGCTTGTTATTAAACTGCTATGCACTTGGTAAGTTAGATACAATGTTCCATTTGATATCCTCTCTCTGGTGCTCTCGGTGAAAGAAATATTCTATTGTGTTGTAATCACTCTCTACCACTTATGAATCATATAACTCTAAGATTTTTTGTTGGGTTTTTTATCCTCTGAATCGGTGGAGTGTTTTCCCGGGGTATATCATGTGTTCTATAATTGTATTTGTGTATTTTTATTATTTATTAGATTTATATGCATTGTTATTGTGGATTAAAGTTTTAAAGTTCAAATTATCTTCATATTTTGCTCAAACACTAACATGGTATCAGAGCAAGGGTGTGCAAGATCTTAATTGTGCAAGCAAATAAAGCCTACATGATCTTGAGAAGTATTGAGAAAATAGATTTGATTCATGACATCAATCTCCCCCCAACCAAAATACTAACTTGAAGGTGCTCCCAACTTCAACACATGAAAGGGCGAATTAAGGAGCAAGTCAATATGCACCATTTTTGTCACTTTTCTGGAGACAAATTTTGTGGAGACGTTCTGATCAATTGGTTAAGAATAAGACAAAACAGTTGAAAACCCACTTCTGAAATGGGATGATTTAGCTTATTTGGAAGAAGATTTCAAAAATTTGCAATTGTTGGAGCGATACGACCAAGTATTTGAAGATGAAATTCCCAAAACTCGTGTTATGGATGTTTTCCTAAAGTGGACGAGTTGATGGAATAATCCCAAGATATGTGGTTTGTATATTATCATTATTCAATGGATATTATGTATAATGAGAGCCTCATAGAGTTGAGATCGCATCTAAAGAAGAGGATGATCGTTGGAAGAAGTTTTCCTTAATGAAGAACATTCGCTCTAGGTTGCATGGGATCCCGTTTCTCCATGCAAAGATTCACTACCTCCTGCATGAAATCAAATTTGCAAAGAGATCAAGACCAAGGGACTCCAGTAATCTCCGCAAGGAAGCAGAGATCAAGAGGGAGCATGCAAGGATAAGTACCGAAATTGTATATTATATGTTATTTAGATCTATATGCTTTTGAATGTTTTCATTACAGTCATATAGAGCATGCATGATTGTTTTATAAAATATGAATATAGATGCATGATTATTCATAAGATATGAATACAGAGCATGCATGATTGTTTTATAAAATATGAATATAGAGGATGCATGATTGTTTCATAAAGATATGAATATAGAGCCACATGATTGTTTCAGAAATATATGAATATAGAGCTGCATGGTTATTTGATTATCATGTGCTTTTATAAAATCATATCTTTTTTTATTACAATATGTATTCTTGGACTTGGAATTGTGTTTAGCATATACATTGTTTTTTTTATCTTTATTGGAATGTTATCAATCTCATGAGTCCAAATTTTGCGACATGATATAGGACTGATATAATACTTATGTAGGACTGATATATAGTCATATAGGACTGATATAAGGATGACAATATCCTCTATAAGACATGAGATTTAGGGTGGCATGATTGTTTCATAAAATATGAACATAAGACTACATGATTGGCTAGATAGGGGGCTTCATCCTTACCTCATGAGATATGAACATGGGGATGTATATTTATTTTATAAAATGATTTTTTTGGACTGATATAGGAATGATATAGGGCTGCATATCAATATATAAGATTATAATGGGTTATGTTCAACCAGTTAGTCAATAACTGTACATAACTATGTAAATCTTTATCAGTATATTGAGAGTATTTCATGTGAATAAAATTCATGAGTATGAAATGGTTCCAACCATAAGAATAATTTATCTTGTAGGGAAAATTAATATGCCCTTTCCTACAAGTAAAGAAGGACATGAACACAGAGTCATTTCGATGGTTGATCCTGAAAGAGAACAGTTCGTGAGGTTCCTATGTCTCTTGGGAAGTAGACAAAATAAATGGCTTGATTCTATTCTGATAGATGTGAAGACTCCTGAAGATATTCTATCTTATTTAGATTCATGTGTCAAAGAAGAGATTCATATATAGATGAGCATAAGTCTCCATGATGTAGGACCCAGATTATGATTCTCACATTTACATGGTGAGAGGGAGTTGTTAGTCTCTCTAGCTCCTAAAGAACCAGTGTAACCAGTTGATGTACCTCCTATAAAAAGGAGATATGCATGATGCTCATATTCAGAAGGAAGTTGATAACTACATTAAATAATATTGTTATGATTCTTATTATTAGTGGTGTGCCAGTCACCAAACAAATATTTTCCTCAGTTATGGAAAATTTGCAGTAAAAGAGCCTAAAGAGTTTTAGGATGATGGACTGCAAATCCATGGCCACACATATGAAGGTAAATATGAAATTTCATAATTCTTGTTTAATATTTGGAGGATCTCAAGTCAGTTGAGATGTATTTGGTTAGTCCTAGGTTCCAGGATCTGTTATATGCTTTGTAGTTTGTACATAGACATGTACAAAGCATGTGTTGTGGTACCTACTTGGTACAAGTGTATGTGGACTCATATATGTCTTGATCAGTAAAATAGAGTTTCAAAGATATATGAAATCTGACTAGTATAGTGATTGATGAAGATTACATGTGTTTCTCTAGATAAATCATGTTGAAAAGCAATAAAGCTTTTGAGGGTTCTAGTTAGTTATATTCGAGACATGGTACATATCTACAAATGAGCAACATTGTCAACATTCTTAATAATCCTATGTCTGGTACAATCTTGGTATAGTACATAAGAACTCCTCTAGTTGAACACGGATTATTTTTATGTCTTCATAGGTAACAATAGATAAATTCCCCACCAGTTAGTCATTGTACATGACTTAGGAATCCAAGGGTTGTGATATCTTGTGGAGAGAATCCACATCAGCGGAGACATGTTCAAAAGTCTCATAGACTATTTATAGTCTGGATTGTTAGAGAATAGTTAAAACCTCTCAGAGAGGTAGTTGGGGTGCTACAAATATAAAGAGAAGGATCACTAAGAAAGTGATCATGACTTGAATAACATCACAGAGAATGACAATATCATAGAGAACTTATCCAGATAGCAGAATATTCAAGAAGTCAACAAATGTTGAAGAGTGAAAGAAAAGATAAGTCTTTCTTTCTGCATGTTATTACACATTTGTTTTATAATGTTGTGTGTGATGGATTGAAAATCCATGGTTTCTAGTTTATATAAACTTTATTCTGGATTGGATCCAGATGATGCTACTTTGTGTAAGTAGTTGGTTGGTCTTTGAGCATACATGTTGTGTTTTATGCTTACTTATAAGCATTTGTTTGATTACCTTTGAGGTACATTAGAATAGGATCTTTATTATATTTTATACATGGAAGACCTATTATTTGATTGTGCTATCCAGCTATTGTTTTATCCTGAGATAAGCAATGTAATTTGAGGCTAGTACTACAAAATTAAGTGTATTGTGGCTAGTACTACAGAAGCAAGATGTATGTCTAAGAGTACTACAGAAGCAAAATGTGTTTTGCGGATAGTAGTGCATATTGAGGAGTAGTGTAGCTTGGGAATATACCTAATAGGGTGAAAGAATTAAGCCTACAATCATTAGGTGTTAATATTCAAGGTTTATCAAAAACCATATATGTGTTTTATGATAAAAACACATCCGAGATGAATTTTTACTTCATTGAAGCCATGGTCACGAGTTCCAGTACATAGGTACAGATGAGAATATTGAAAATTTGTGACAAGACTCAATATGTGACGAAGTTTAAACACTTTCAAGATAAGCTTGGTATGGCAGAGAATGTCTCCCTCGCTAAGAGGCAATGTTGAGATTACAACATCAGGAGTCATTGTCCAGTCTTTTGAGTAATATTAAGGCAATAGACTTGTGAGTAATATCAATTCCTACAAAAAATCCTAATATGATTGAGGTGGTGATGTTGTAAAGCTTGTGAGTAATATCAAGTTGATTCTTGTGAGTAATATCAAGGTAATATACTTGTGAGTAATATCAAGTTAGTAAACTTGTGTGTAATATCAAGTAAAGTCTTGTGAGTAATATCAAGACAGTAGACTTGTGAGCAATATCAAGTTCTACAAATATCCTCATGTTGTGAGGTGGTGTACTTTACTATGTAAAGTAGATATACTATGCGATGTATGGTTAGTCATGGTCAACGGGTGCTACAAGTCTCCCTTAGGGATTATCTACCCCTAGAGTGATTTACTTTAGCATGTGACAATATGACCCGAGGTAATACATATTATCATAGGTTCGGAAAAAATATTATGAGTATGATATGATATACATGATTAATTAATGAAAACACATATGGACAATGCAGAGATATTTAATATAAGCACAGAGATGGAGAGAGATTTGAATTTCCTATGTTGCCATGAAGTGAACTCGAATTGATAATATATCAATTGAGTATTAGTTATGGTAAAAAAAGTTTAGTTAATTAAGGAATCAAATCCTTAATTTATGCAAGTGGTTGTTGAAAATAAACAAGGATGGAGAAGCACTAGTTCTATTCAGTTACATTAAGTTATGTTCAGTTACATTAAGTTATATTTAGTTACATTAAGTTAGTTACATTCAGTTGCATGGAGTTCCATTCAGTTCAATTCAGTTACACTCTATTGTATGCAGTTACACTCAGTTCCATTCAATTCAACTCAGTACACTTAGTTAACAACTCAGTTAGAGTTAGTTAATTAATGGAAGGTACATATCTTCTTGGAACTATATCAATGGGGGGAACATTATTGAAGATGAATCAGTGTTCTAAGTCTTAACAAGTAACTTACTAATGCATGCAACCATTCTATTTTTGTTGTAAAACCTAAGTTGACTTATTATTAAAGTGTTATGCACTTGGAAAGTTAGATACAGTGTTCCATTTGATATCCTCTCTCTGGTGCTCTTGGTGAAATCAATCTACTATTGTGTTGAAATCATTCTCTACCACTTATCAATCATACTCTAATATTTTTTGCTAGGTTTTTTCATCCTCTGAATCGGTGGAGGGTTTTTCTAGGCTATATCCCGTGTTCTATGGTTTGGCTTATGTATTTGGATTATTGATGAGAATTATATGCACTGTTATTGTGGATTAAAATTTTAAAGTTCAAAGTATCTTCACATTTTTCTCAATCACTAACAAATCCTTCATCGCAGATGATTTAACAAGTTTCCTTTTTAGCACATTTATATCCTACATGTTACACCCTGCAACAATCATGTCATCCACATATAATAACAAGATAATAGATCTTCCATTATCTATCCTCTCGAAATAAACACAGTGGTCAGAATGACATCTACTATAACCTTGCTCTGTCATAAACTTATCTAATTTCAAATACCATTGTCTTAGAGCTTGTTTTAGGCCATACAATCTCTTCTTCAACCTGTAAACCAAATTCTCCTTCCCTTTAACCTCATATGCCTATGGTTTCTGCATATAAATATATTCCTCCAAATCCCCATGGAGAAAGGTTGTTTTAACATCTAACTGTTCAAGATGAAAATTTTCTACTGCCACTAAACTTAAAATAGTCTTAATTTAAGTCATTTTAACAACAAGGGAAAATATTTCATCAAAACCTATGCTTTTTTTTTCTGTAAACCCCTTTACCACAAGTCTATCCTTATACCGCTTCTTACCTCCCTCTTCTCCCTTCAACCTATAAAGCCATTTATTCTACAATGCTCTTTTACCTGCAAAAAACTCAACCAAATCTCAAATCTAGTTTCTTACCAATGATTCCATCTCCTCATTCATGCCTTGCTCCCACTTCTTTCTAGTTTCCATTTGCATTGCTTCATCATAGCATTCTGGTTCACCAAAATCATTCATCAATAAATAATACGGTGAAGGAGAGAATTATTCAGGGGGTCTACTTAACCTGGTATATCTTCTTACACTTGCACGAGTTTGAGGTACCTGCTACATTTATTGATTTTATGGCACCTTTGGAATTTCATTCTCTTTAATTTCATCAAGCACTGTGTAGTATGTGTTTTCCTTTTCCTATTTCTTTCCCTGCAACTAATATGTGTACATAACCTTTTCATTGAATACCAAATCTTTACTCCTTTTCATTGAATACCAAATCTTTACTCCTAATGATTTTTATTTTTATTTTCATAATCCCATAAGCGATAACCAAAATCATCAACCCCATATCCAATAAAGGTTCATTTCTTGGATTTAACCTCAAGCTTTGTTCTATTTTCTTTATCAATATGGACAAATGCTTCACAACCAAAACTTCTCATAAATCAATAGTTTACCTTTTTACCTGTCCATGCCTCCTCTGGAATCCCACCATCCAAAGCGCATGAAGGACCTATATTATTAAATAAAAAACAATATCTACAACATCAGCCCAAAACTGTAAGGGAAACCCTGCATGCAATATCATACACCTTGCACGCTACATGATCGTCCTATTCCTCCTTTCTGACACGCCATTTTATTGTGGTGTTCCTGAGACTATCTTCTCTTTACGAATCCCATGGTATGAACAGTAACTATCAAACTCCTTGTTGCAGTATTCACCTCCATTATCATATCTGAGACACTTCAATATTTTCCCTGTCTCATTCTCAACCAAATATTTCCACTTCTTAAAAGTAGAAAACACATTAGATTTATTCCTAATGTAATAAACCCAAGTTTTTCTAGTTGCATCATCAATAAAAAGTAGCATAATAATGAGAGTCACCAAGATATTTTACCTGATTTGGTATCCATACATCCATATGCACAAGCTATAAATTTTCATTCTTCTTCTATTTTCCAACCCTAAGAAATCCAACTCCCTTATGTTTTCCATAAACACAATTCTCACAGAATTCCAAACTTAATTGCTTCAGATTTGGAAGCAATTTCCTTGAATGAAAATTCTACATCCCCTTCTCACTCATGTGGCCAATCCTATGATGCCACAATGATTAACCTGTTTTTTTGAAAGCTACAGAGATAGAATAATCAATATTATGAGGACATAAATACAATGTACCTATCCTATTTCCTTTTGCTATTACTAATGCTCCTTTAGTGATATTCCACCACGTTTTTTCAAACATAGAGAAACAACTACTGTCTCCCAATTGCCCTGTTGAGATCATATTTCTTTTCATAGAAAGAATATGCCTTACATCCCTTAGCAGCCATTCAATTCCATTATTTAAATTAATGTGTACCTTACCCATTCCAACAATTTTACAAGGTTCATCATCCCCCAATATAACATGTCCAAAATCACCTTGAACATAGTCATGAAATATTTTTCTATGGGGTGTAGCATGACATGAAGCTATTGAATCTACTACCTAGTAATCACTAGTATTATCTAATGTAATAATTAAAGAATCTTATAACACATCACTTGCTACATTAGATTCCTAAGTAGTCTCATGCTTCATGTCTCCTTTCTTCTTTGGAGCTCTATGGTCTTTCTTCAGATGCCCTCTCTTACCAAGGTTGTAACACTCTATCTTTCCTGGTATGGACTTGGATATTCCCTTTATATACATGTTGTGATTAATTGGGCTATTTCCTCTCTCCCTTTGTCTTCCCCTACTCTCCATGGTCAATGCATTACCTGATGTCTCACCTTTGCTTTTTCTTCACATTTCCTCGCTAAGAATAACACCAACAACATCATCAAATTTAAGAGTGTTTGAACTAGATACAAAGTTACTTACAACCATGACCAGTAGATTCCATATTTCTTTCAATGAGCACAATATTAGAAGAGCCCTACCCTCATCATCAAATTTCACTCTTGCATAACTTAGTTGATTAGTAACTATATTAAATTCATTTAAATAGTCAACAACATATCCACCTTCTGACATATTCATATTAAATAAATGCTTCATTAGAAATATCTTGTTGGAAGTCGAGGGTTTTTCATAGAGCTTATCCAATACACTCATCACACCCTCTGTTGTCTTTTATTTTGAAATATTGAAAGTCACCAATGAAGTTAGGAACAACCATATTGTCCCCAGTTCCTTTCTCTTAAGAACCTCCCATTTTGTGTCCTTCATAGTCGTTGGATGTTTTTTTTCTTCTTCCCAACAGTAGGAACATATGCTTCTGGTACATATAGTCCTCCATTTTCATCTTCCATAATTGGTATTTTTGGGCGTTAAATTTCTCGATCCTAAACTTGCCTTCTTCCGCCATTGCTCCCACTCGAACCAGGGACCCTTCTTTCCTACGAGTTTACCAGCCAAATAGATTTTTTGGCTTTGATACCAATTGTTATAAAAATAAGACCATAGATCAATAACAATAAATAAGATGAAAATATAAAACACACTAACACATTACAAAAGAGACACCAATATAACGTGGTTCACCCAAGATGGGATATGTCCACATAGAAATTGCTAGTCCTTTTATTATTATAAGGTCCAGTAAAATGAAGGGATACAACCTGTATCAATCCCAGTGCACTTCCTCTTCACTCTCTCACAGTCTCTCTCACATAATCACAAAGAATGAATTACAATGCTACAATACAATACACAATTGTATTACAATGATTTCCTTTTATATGGGAATTACCATGGGAAAATACCACGGGTCACCCAATGCCATGGGTTGTAAACTGTTGGCCAACAAACTATTGATTGTACAGCATCAGGAGTCATTCCCCAGAATTGTGAGTCATATCAAGTCCTATGTATCCTCGTATGATTAAGGTGGTGATCTTGTATTATAATTCTAGTAAGAAATATCATGCTGAGTCTTGTGAGTAATATCAAGAATATTCTTGTGAGTAACATCAAGACAGTAGACTTGTGAGTAATATCAAGTCCTACAAATATCCTCATTGTTTTGAGGTGGCATACTTTACTTGGTAAAGTGGTTATACTATGTGATGCATTACTAACCATGGTCGTTCGAGATGGATAAAGCTATTAAGTATCCTCTAGAGACTGATCACCTCTAGAGTGAGTTACTTTAGCATATGACTATATGGTCTGGGGTGATATATATGATCATTAGTATCTGTGACAATTATTTTGAGTATGATATGATAAGATGAATAAATACACATATGGACCATGCATTAATTATTTAATGATAAAGAGATAAAGCATAGAGAAAGAGAATTCACGTTTCCCATACAAATGAGAGAGTAAAATCATGTTATAAAGCGTTAGTTACATATGAATTCCTCAATTAGTGCCTCAATCAAAGCATATGTTGAACTATTAATGAATGTAATCAATTAAGTCAAGCAGAGTTGAAATTTCATCAATTAACATGCATCAGTTAACTAAGAATATCCAAGTAGAAGTTAATAATAGAAATTGAAGCATTGATGGCACTAAGAGTGAATCACTAATGGAACTAAGAGTGAAGCATTGATGGCACTAAGGGTGAAGCACTGATGTCACTTAAGTTAGTTTGTTAACTAAGTTATCAACAATTAGTTAATGATTGAGTTCAGTTCAATCAATTAACATTCCTTTCAGTCAATTAACATTCAATTCAAGTCAGTTAACACTCAGTTCAATTTAGTTGACACTCAGTTCAATTCAGTTGACACTCATTTAAAGTGAGTTGACAATCAGTTTAATTCAATTGACATTCAATTCATTCAATTCTCTTTTAGTTCAAGTCAGTGAACATATAGTTAAAATATAATTATGGAAGGAGGGCATATGTATTTTGCATGGAGAAGATTCCAAAGACTAATACTTAACACTAGTGTAGTAAGGGTGCCAATGTTTGCATGAGGATAATTCTATGCACCTGTGACAGTGTTTCTCCAGTTAAATTCGAAGTTATGTTCAACTGATTCCCTATTCTTGCATGGGATGATGTTTTGGCTTGTTATTAATATGCGAGGCATATGGCAAGTTCACCACAATTTTTTTTACAGGTTTTCACTAAATCTCTCTTCTCTATTGTTGTGGTTATATCTCTTATCGGGAAATCTTCTTATGTGTTGTAAACCATTCTCTGCAAATCTATCTATCATACTCAAAGAATTGTTGGGTTATTCATCCTCCATGTTTAGAGGGTTTTCCCAAGGTATATCTTGTCTCTTATGGTTGATTATTTTATGTGGTTGATTTATTTACGAGATTCATGCATGGTTGATTTAAATATTCATAGATGGATGATATAAAGCTGATTATGTGGTTGATATAAAGTTTCTTATGTGGCTGATTTAAAGTTTCATAAATTGCTGAAATTGTTTGATAAAAGTTTTAAAGTTCAAGCAGCCCCGATTTTGCTCAAACATTCACACAAAGATCCCAAAACATTTCTTTTGAGAGCTCTTCCCTCGAACCCCTTCCAGGGACCTGCTAGCCCTTATAACCCCCTACTGGGACAAGTGTACAGTAAAACTGGGGTACAAACACCGCTGAACAATAAAATATCGGAATCGGGAAGATCGGGCTCCACAACCAACAAGTATTTTGGTGCTTAATTCTTTTTTTCATACAAAATTTATGAAACTCCTACAAGAAATACTTTCTTCCATTATCTAACCCAAGAAATAAAACATACTTACCCAATATTTTCTCTACTCATTCCTTAAACTCTTTAAATTTCTTGAAGAATTTCAACTTATTTTTTATAAAACAAACCAAAACAAACCCACATTCTTATAATGACCTATAAAAGTTCAAAAATACCTAGGACCATTTTTAGATTGAGTGGCGACTAGTCCAAATATATTAGAATGAATGAGTTGCAAAAAATAAGAAATCTTACAAAAGCTTGTAGTAAAATGAACTCTTATCTCTTCACCAAAAAACATAGTTCTCTCATAAGTCTAAATCACAAGACATTATCTCTTCACCTCAATATTAACGACTATTGATCCATGTCTTAACACCCGATTGGTCCATGATCTCTATTTAAATAATATGGAAGATAATTTGCTTGGTAATATATTGTGAGAAACCCATATGTAAAAAAAAAAACCTTTGCATTAATATATTGCCTCAAGTAGATATTTAGCTGGGGTCATGGATTTTTTTCCCTATTTGAGGGTTTTAACCACTTAAAACATCAATGTGTTGATATTTGATATGTTTGTGTGAAAATTTTCTTATGTTTTTCAACCTTTGTGGATGTATCTTGTGTTAGTCAAACATGGTATCAAAGTGCTTCTGAAGACCCAATTCCATTGTTGATAAAGATATTTAGCAGGCATACCAACATGCATCAAATGATTTCTTTGTTTTTCTAAGTCTATATATTTTTATGCTAAGAGAGGTTTTCCATTGCATTCAAAGCACTTCTTTCAGTTTAAAACCTTAATTTCAATTGAAAAGGTTTATTTTTTCCCAAGATACGACATTTTTACAAAATCCAAAGGTATACGGTTTACATTCACAATTTAAAAAAATATATATCTCATATTCTTTCACATTTTAGCCTAGTTTTCATTTATTTGATTCTCAATTTGTTACCTCTTAGATTTGTATATGCTCGGTGTCATGCACTCTTTGCAAACTCAATGAATAAAACAAAGCAAAAAGGGTTTTATTTATTACATATGATATTTGTTGTGCGCCTCATGCAAACTCAGTAAACTAGAAACAGTGAAAAAAATTACATTTTTTTGTTAAGCTAACCAAGGACTAACCACAGATTTGATAAATTTCGGTTTTAGGATTTTGTTTTTTGTTTTCACGTGGTTATGCAAAGTGTCTTGAAATCCAAAAATAAAGTTTTTCTGGTTTGGCATGCTCTCCAACAACAAAATTATCCTCTATAATATTACATAATCTTTTGTTTAACTCACTTGGTTGAAACTTACTTTAATAAGTAAGAGGCATTGGGATCAATTATTTTTTTTTGTTAATTCTAGGAAAAGTTCATGTAACTTTAATTTATAAAGTAACTACATTGTAAAAGTGCTTCCCACTTGTTTTATAAGAGTGAGTCACTCATTTTAAAGCAACTTATTTGTAAAAGTGAGCTTATAGGAAAAGTGAGAAGCGAAGAGGGGAGGGGATTCTCTATTGTATTTTTTGTACCCATCACAATGTGGTTCAACTTCTACCTACCACATGGATCCCTATTTCCATTTTATGCATTTCTTCAAAATGACATAACTTTGACATCCAAAGTCCATTTTCAATGTAGTTTTTTTTAAAACTACCTATCTTTTTGAGATCTTTGCATCTAAACCATTAGTTTCTTTTTTGAAGTCATATCGATATGGCTAGTCCAAGTGATATTATTTGTACTAGTACCAAGTACTTCTCATCGATTTCCCATATGGAGGATTTCCTACAAAGTATGGGATTTAATAGATTACCTTGGGAAAAGAAACATCTCCCACTAATGTCGATAAGAAATAAAATCAGATAGTATAAGTGATGAAGCATGTATATTAATTGGGATGTCCATATCTAATGACTTATAATTCCACCTTCAAGGAATTAACACATGAAATGAAACTTGGGAAAATTTGGAAATTTTATTTGGTAAACACAATGAGATTCGAGTTGACCAGCTTGAAAGTGAGTTGGTTACTTTAAATCCAAGTATTTTTTATTACATTCAAGGCTATCTATATAAATTCAAAACCCTTAAACTCTTAGTTTAAGAATGCAATATATCTAATCTAGAAAATAAATATATTCATATTATTCTATCTAAGCTTGATCCTATTTATTTTATTTTTATATCTACATTTTACTCCATCAAAGAAGGACTATGGACTAATTATAAAGAACCTTCTCTTAAATATTTGAGTGATGCTTTGATTAGAGATAAAGACAAGATTTTTCATGTTGGAGTAATTAATACTACATGTACATCTAGAAAATACTTAGTGGAACAATGGAAGAATAAAACCAAGCATCCCAATAAGCAACATCCTAAACAAGGGTCCCAGACCCTCTTTGGAAACCCATTTTTCTAATAGTGACAAGGGAACGAAATCGAAAGGTAAGAAGACTGGATGCCATTGGGATTTTTGAAAAAAATATGGCCATGTGGAATCTAAGTGTTTCAAGAATATGGAAGCCTCGAAAGAAACAATGAAGAAGCATGCACTTTCTACTTTTGTTTTTTCCTTCAATGCATCTCCTTATTCTTCTTCTTTTAACGAATGGATCATTGATTTTGGATCATCTTATCATATGGCTAAGGATAAAGCCATATTTTCCGCTATAATTTAATGTAACCAAATAAATATTTATTGGTGATGATATATATCTTAATGTTGTAGCATCTAGAACAATTCATCTAGATGATGGTCAGTTCAAAAATTTATTATACGTTCCAAGTATTTCCTACAATTTGTTGCCAGTATATCAAACCATTGATTTTGTTGAAGGTAAGACTATAGATTTTACACCTCACAAAGTAGAAATCAAGGATTTCAAAGATCCTAATCATGTCCTAGAAAACAAATATGTTGATGATATTACCAAATTGCACATATTCAACAGCTTTAGGTCCTCATCTTTTACATCATTTTTATGGCTCATAGCAATGACTTGAGAAAACTTTGGCATGAGAGAATTGGTCATTTAAACTATCACTGATTGAAATAATTGTAAGTTTTAAACTTATACAAATAATCAAAGAAGATATATTATTTCAATAAAAATAGAGATTACACCACAACATTCACACATAATACACAAATATTTTCCCTGGAAGCCCTTAACCGAGAAAACCATCAAACCTTGGAGCCACCCCTCCTATTTTCTCATTATCATTTTGAATCATTCACATTACAAAATATAGATATTCCACAACATACAATACCTTAATCCATTTACCTGGATTATAAAATAGACCCCAATCCATTAACTGGGTTACATATTTTTAGAAAATTCCCCAAAATACGTGAAAAATGGGTGCATTGCTGATAGGCACAACCCCCCACCCACACATTGAAATAATATAACACATACCCAAGATTCTCCCACGTGTTGTTTTATTTGCATAGTAATGAGTCATATACTCATAGGGTCACTGCTTCAGGTCATCAATTCCCATAGATTTGTTAGAATAATCAACCCATAGTTACCCATATTTAACATTAATTAATCATTTTTGTCTTATTCTTAGATTCCTAGTTTCCTCACTATGCTAGTTGGCTTCCACTTGCACCTAGAAGTAAACACATGCTAAAACTGGGCCAAGGAGCAATTTGGAATCATCTTGGAAACATTTTTAGCAACTCTTCTTTTATTCCTGGATTGGAAAAGTGCAGTTCTACTTTTTCTGAAAGTTGTCTTGCTTTACAATAGTTTTAAGGCAAAAAGGAAAAGCTAGTCTAGGAGTAACTGCCTTGTTTTTTTCCCACATCGTCCTCCTTCCTTTTATCCAAAAAAAAGCATGGATATGATCTCTTTCCATCACTTATTATCTGGCCTATCTGATTTATATAATTCTTGAGCATATTCTTAGATTTGGAAAGTGTTTTATGCACCTATGGGGGATTTGACTAGTTTTAGTAAGCCTGCTTTTTGACCAATTCGAATAGCATCCTTATGCTTTTGAATATATGATGTAATTATATATTTGGATAGCCTATTACTTGATGAGGTTGGATTATGTACACTTATTCAATATAGGATTGTGTTATGCTCCAATTTTAGTCTCCTTTTGTGTGAATTTTGCATGTTTGATTAGCAAATTTGTGTGTAATTGTTCTATCACTTGGGTTCAATTTCCACATGGTATCAAAGCCTTTTTATATCGATTTCTCTCCTTCCATATTTTTATTACAGGTTCGACATCACTAACTGGAAGCGTATTCAGCTGGCTAGAGAGCACAGTTATTGAGATATGGACCCATCTCAAAGGATCATCTTGACTCCATTTAATTTATTCGAATGGAAAGATGAGATGGAGATATTGTTGAGAGAGAAATGCCTCTATAGGGTTACCATGGAAAATGAAGTAGATCCCAATGTAGCTGCAGAGAAAATTAAATGGAACAACAGGAGGGATGAGGCCTATGGTCTTTTGTGCTTGAGCATTTCAGGAGACCTCCTCTTCCATCTTGATGCATTAACATAATCTAATGAGGTTTTGGAGAAGATTTAAGAGATTTTTGGAAATACATATGAGATGAGAGGACATCAACTTGAGAATGAATTGATCTCCTTGAGTCCCAGTAGCTTCAAATCATTGCAACTCTACTTTTCCAAGTTTAAGGCCCTCATTTTGCAACTAAAACAATGTGGGATCAAAAAGAAGGAAGAGAAACTATTCTTGACCATACTCTCAAAGCTTGGTCTTGACTACTCAGTGTTTTTTTCGACCTTCCATGTCCCCAAATTGACAGCTCGAACCTGGAAGATGACTAAGCTTTCCGAGTTCATGGAATCCCTCACCCAGGAGCAAGATAAATTGGTAATGATGGGCACCATCAAACCTTCCAAAGACCAATATTTGGTTGTTGGAGATTCAAGGGTCGATTCAAAGGGAAAGAAAAAATCCAAAAATCCACCTGAGCAAAAGAGATACAAGTCAAAGTCTCAAGAGGAGCCCTTAGGATCCAAGAAGAAATTCCATAAGAAGAAGAACAAAGGAGAAATGAGCAAGTGCGCATACTGCAGTAAGGGCTATCATCTTGAGATCTCTTGTATGAAAAATAAAATTGACATGTTGACCCAACTCCTGGAGAAGAACAACATCTCCCTTCCTGATTGCTCAAAGAAGAAGGAAGGAGGATCAAATTCATAAGACAAGGAGAGAGTACATGCCTTGGTTGCTGGCACCTCAAGCTCACCTAGTTTCATCATTGATTCTAGAGCTTCCAGACATATGGTTTCAACAAGGGAGGATTTCTCCTCTCTTGACATTTTGAAAGGTCCAAAAATTGTCTTGGGATATTACTCTCTCACTGACAGTATGGGGAAGGATTGATCTTGACCATGGTTCCTTCAAATATGTGTTGTATGTTCCAGGTATTTCCTCTAATCTCTTGTCAGTGTATCAGATGAATCACATTGGGTCTATATTCTCCCCTAATGAATTTGAAATATCAGAGCTTTTGAATGGTAAAGTCATAGAAATGGATCACACTTCAAAGGTAAACAAGTTTTCCCATTTTCTACCATACTCAAACCGCTCTTCTCTTCTCACCCATGCTAATGAGGAAAGAAAGATTTGGCATGAGATATTTGGCCATATTAACTATAAGTATCTTTCTGATTTGAGTGACAAATATATGGTCGTAGGGTTACCAAATATTGAGTTTTCTAAGGGATTCTGCCAAGGTTGCATCCTAGGAAAACACCCAGAGCACAAATATGAGAGAGCTAGTCATGAGAGAACCTCTGCACCCCATGAGGTAATCCACAGTCACATTGCTGGTACATTCCCTCATATGTCAATGATTCTATCCAAATATGTACTCACCTTCATAGATGATTTTTCCATGTATTGTTGGGTCTACTTCCTAAAGCACAAGTTTGAAGTTTTTGACCTCTTCAAGGTCTTTCGAGCCTTAGTTGAAAAATAGTTTGGGAGGAAACTCAAGATCATCGGATTTGACAGTGGTGGTGAGTATGTAAAGTCTGAGTTCATCCATTACTATAAATATGTAGGTATCCAGATGCAACATTCTATTCCTTACACACCACAACAAAATGGTGTTGCTGAGAGAAAGAACAGATCACTCAAGGAGATGGCAACTTGCATGATTGAGGCTAAAACTTTGCCACTAAAGTTTTGGTCCAAGGCTATAAAATGTGCATCCTATATATAGAATGGGATGCCACATAAGCAGCGTGATGGTATTACTCCTTTTGAAGCTTGGAGTGGGCACAAGCCAAATGTGACCCATTTCAGGATTTTTGGCTCAAAGGCTTGGGCTAGAATTCCAACTGAAAAGAGGAAGGATTTGCAACCCCAAAGCCAAGAGTGCCTATTTTTTTGGTATTATAAAGAGTCAAAAGGGTACAAGCTTATCAACTTTACCACTAAAAAATCTTTCATTGAAAGAAGTGTTCAGTTTGAAGAAGAGCCTTTAGCGACAGTTGAAGTTGGAGAGTCCTCTTCATCACCACAACCATTGATTGTAATTGAAGAGACTAATGAGTTTGATGGATCTTATATGTCTGATAATTATGATTTAATTTCATATCCTAACATTCCTACAAGACAAAATGGGTAGCAAGGACCATTCATGCAACTGGGAAACTAGCTGGGAATCCTAGTGACACTAGGAGGACTAGATCTCAATTTGAGAGAGCCCTTTGTGTGAAAGATGCACTCTTTGCTAAGAAGTGTTATTTGATGGTTGAATCTGATCCTCATACATATGAAGATTCATCACATGATCCAAGATGGAAAACAACCATGAAGGAAGAATTCATCTCGCTCTAGAAGAACAACACATGGGAACTAGTTGATCTTCCCCCGGGGAGAAAGCTAGTAAAGTGTAAGTGGGTCTATAAAACTAAGTTTTATGCTGATGGATCACCTTTTAAATATAAGGCAATATTGGTAGCCAAGGGATACTCACAAGTACATGGTATTTATTACAATGAGACCTTTGCACCAGTGGCAAATATGGACTCCATAAGCCTAGCTCTATCCATTGCAACTTCAAGACAATGGGAGGTACATACATGGATGTGAAGTGTGCCTTTATAAATGGAGATCTGAATGAAGAGATTTATATGAATCAACCTGAAGGTTTTGTTTCTAACCCATATTTAGTGTGCAGGTTAAAGAAATCATTGTATGGGCTCAGGAAATCCCCCATGGCTTGGTATGCCAAGATTGATGTCTTTTCTGTTGTCACTGAGTTTTGTTCGATGCAAGTTTGATATGAATGTTTATTTGAAGCTGATTCATGGTTATTTAATTATTATTGTTTTATATGTGGATGACCTATTATTACAAGAATTTCAAATAAATATATTTCCTCCTTGAAGGATGCAATGAACCATGCATTTTCCATGACAGATTTGGGATTGTTGAGCCAGTTCTTAGGTCTTGAAATTGCTCAATCCCAACATGGAATCAAATTTAATCAGTCCAAGGATGATTCAAATCTGCTCAACAAGTTCAGCTTGAAATATTTCAATCCAAGAAATACTCCATTCCTCTCAGGAGTTAAGCTTGAGGAAGCAGGTTCTTCTCCTTTGGTAAATAACACACTGTATAGGCAGTTGATTGGGTGTTTGCTTTATCTTACACAAAATTGAACTGAATTATATTATGTAGTTAGTGTGGCTTCAAGATACATGGATCAGCCTCATGAGATCCATTGGAGAGAGGCCAAGAGGATCCTAGACTTTTTTCAGGGAACAAGAACTCATGGGATTTTCTATAAAGAAAAATATGACTTAGAGCTAGTTGTATTTACTGATAGTGATTGGGTAGGTGACAACACAGATCGAAATTCTACTTTAGGATATGTGTTCATTCTTGTAGATGGACCAATCAGTTGGTCAAGTAAGAAGCAGAGTGCCATAGCACCCTCATCTATAGAGGCAGAGTATAGAGGAGTTGTAAATGCAGCTATTCAATGTTTGTGGTTGCAGGGGATACTTGGAGAATGTGGGTTCGAGTCAGAGTTTTCCACTGTCATCTATTGTGACAATTAAGAACCATTTGAATGTTCACTGATCCAGTTCAAAGACGGTGAACCAATCACATTGAGATCCATATGCACTATATCAGGGAGCTTGTGCATGATGGTACCATTGCTCTGCTCTATTGCGCATCTTTAGAGCAAGTAGAAGACATCTTCACCAAGGTGGTTAGTGAGAATACCTCCAGTAATCTCAAATCACTATTGGGTATTTTTTATCATGTGGTTGATTATGATTGATAACAAGATTTCCAAAAAAAAATTCTTGTCCATGTTTAAGGGAGGATTTTCCCAGTGGGTTTTTTCCTCTTTCCTTGGTTGTATGGACATGCAGTATGTAAAGGGTGACTAAGCCTTGTTGCTAGGCCCTATATTTTTCTGATATTTACTCATAAATTCATGATTAAGGGGGGGTGTTAGAATAATAAACCCATATTTATCCATATTTGACATTAATTAATCATTTTTGTCTTATTCCTAGATTCCTAGATTCCTCACTATGCTAGTTAGCTTCCACTTGCACCTAGAAGTCAACACATGCTAAAACTGGGTCATGGAGCACTTTGGAATCATCCTAGAAACATTTTTAGCAACTCTACTTTTATTCCTGGATTGGAAAAGCGTATTTTTTCTTTTTTTGAAAGTTGCCTTGCTTTACAGCAGTTTTAAGTAAAAAAGGAAAAGCCAGTCTAGGAGTAACTGCCTTGTTTTTTACCCACATCATCATCCTTCCTTTTCTCCAAAAAAACATGAATCTGATATATCCGTCACTTATTAGCTGTCATATCTGATTGATCCAATTCGTGAGCATCTTCTTATATTTTGAAAGTGTTTTATGCACCTATGGGGGATTTGACTAGTTTTAGTAAGCCTGCTTTTTGACCAATTCAAATAGCATCCTTATGCTTTCAAATCTCTGATGTAATTATATATTTGGATAGCCTATTACTTGATGGCGTTGGCTGATGTACATTTATTCAATACAGGATTGTGTTATGCTCCAATTTCAGTCTCCTTGTAATAACCCAAAAATTCATAAAAATATAAAACATTTCATGTAACCCAAAATGTTCAAAGATGTCACTGCCTAAGAACCAATAACTGCTAGCGGTTACTCAAATAGTAGTATTTAGAATTGAGCATTGTAATTCTTTAGTTCTATAAAATTTAATTGTTTATCTTTAAAGTAATATGTTACGGATGTTAAATTCAGCAGTTTATGTTTTAAAAAGGACACGAAAGAAAACTACATCTAAACCTGATACTAAGTGTGTTTTTACCATCTTCTGAAAAGTAGGAGAGAACCTTAGTTGAGATCGGGGCTTACTTAGCTTATATCTAACGCGGTGAAGTGATGCTTCTTTTACAAGTTCTATATAGGTAAGCAGTTTTGTTACCAGTCATTCCAGATCGAGAATATCACTCAACTAGCATAGGATAAAATGCTAGTTAAATTGTTTGGTTTTGCAGCTTGACCCCGTAAGAGGTATTGTTGATATTTTTATTGTTAGAAACCTGCATAAATGCTTGTAAAAACACTATTGTAAAAGAATGGGTTTAGTTCAGTTATGCTTACTACCACACTACTTGTTCCATTACTTTCCTTTTTGTGTTTCAGTTATAGAATTGTATTTTTTTTTTTGATGGTGCATCTTATGGATAGATCTACTTCTGCCATTAAGAGCATAGTAACCAAGAAGTCTATAACTAAAAGATGTGTTAACATACTTGTGACCAAAACTACATATTTATCGTTAGTGTTTGGTATAAGTTCTGTTTATATTTATACAAGTTCTTTCCAAAACTTTAATTATTCTATTCTAATGATTCTCCTTAATTAAGTATTTGTATTTAATTTTCTTGTATATGAAATATCATTTTATAAGATTTTTTACTAACAATGCATATATTTGTAATTTTAATCCATGATTAGACTAAATCCTACCTCAAGTATCTCTATGGTTAAGTATTTCTATATAATGTTGGTTCATCCTCCATTGTTTGTATTTTACTAAAACCGATAGTAACCACTATTTAAAATGAGGAGAACATATATATGCAAAAGTTAAAGTTTAAAGTTATGCATAAGACCCTAGTGTATATGAATAGCTCTCAAACACAAATTCTTTGGTTTATAAAAAAAAAGGAAACAAAACGAGGATAAATGATACCAAGCAATAATGCTCTAAGGTTTTGACTTTTAAGCAAATGATTTGTGCAAGTTAACGAGACTTTTGAACTATAGCATGAAACCCATAATTTGCAAATAATTTGGTGGACATGTGGTTGGTGTTCAAAGATTAGGTTTTTTTTACCTTGAGGTGCCATATAAACTTGTTCTAACCCTAAAAAATCGCATTTTGTTTTTGTCTCTATTGTGGATGGTCAAGCTACGAGCTCATGGCCGCCAGCCTTGTTGTTAGTCCTCCAATCCTTTGCACACGGGACTTTCATAATCCATACTGATTTCCTCTGTGAGTTGAGTTTTTATATGGCCATGGATTTCTTCTGTGTAGGATCTTTCCATCCCCATTACCATAATGTTGTATGTGCTTCTATTCGTCGTTACTTAGCCTCTACAAGTTTGTACTTCAATCTTTGGTGCAGTAAAAAGTGAGCACGGTGTTTGTTGTTGTCATAGGATGGTTTGACTGTCGATTTGATTGTCGTAAGGTTTAGTTGTCTTCATCGTCCTTTTCTCTATGTGATTTTTGAAATCTGTGAGTTCTTTTAACCATTCACAATGTGAAGAGAGTTGTTGAAAGAGTGAGTAGGGTTCTTTATTTTACTGGTTGTTTTCCTATCATGGGTTTTGGTCCTTCCTCATCGTGGTTTGGGACTTCACAATTGAACACTATGAATTGCATTTTCTTTAGACAGCGCTCCAATTCAGCTCGTGGTACTAACGAAGGAGGCTCGGACTGGCTCTCCATGTCAAAGTAGTTGTGCAAGCTCCCTCAGGTAAGAATCGAATTTGTTAAAATCTCTTCTGCAAATTAGAAAGTTATTATTTCGATAATTGCATGTATCTAACACAATGGGGTTTGCTTTGTGTAGGTTCTCAAGACCAGAGCTTGGTTTTGAAGGACTTCCACCATCATACTTCCATGAGGGCATCCACCCCGGTAAGCCTCGGTTTCACCTAGGGTTTAATCATGTCCCATGTCTTGCCGTGGGTGTGGGGAACCTAGCTTTATAGTGGTATCGAGAAGGGATCCCTGGACCTCGTGTCACGTGAGTACCATCCCAACCCCAGTTGTCGATTCTTCTAGTCAAAAAAAAAAAAAAACTCTGAAATTTCACTACTTAATTACCCTAATCTAGCTAGTTACTAACTTTCACAGCATATACATTTCTCCTATCTATCCCTAACAGGGATAAAACATAATATACTATATCATTGATAAATCTTAAACTTTCCAGATACAGTAAATAATTAAATGGCTAAACTAAACAAGTAAAACCTGGAAGTATAGATGAGATGACAACAGCTTAAGGAACCTGTTCCTCCCGACCAACTCCTGGAGAAGAGATGAACTGCAATTCTCAAGACCCCCAAGCTTGTCTCCTGGTCCACCTGGTAGAAGTGTTGGGTGAGAGATGTAGTCTAGAAATCCTCTGCAACTCCATTGAGTGTTCAGCAGTAACTCAGTTCTGCTTACAGCATTATGAACTCAGCTTAGAATAGCTGCACTAGTTCAGGTCTTCAACACTTTTCCACTCAAACTTACTTCAACTAGTCCCCTCCATTGAATTATCGTGTGCACTTCATTCACTCAAAATGATCACAAATCCATAATGAGCAGCCTCAGTTTTCTTCAATGAGAATTTTTATTAGCATGCCTAGGTCTTTTGGGTCAATTTTTACTTAATGAGCCACCTGCTCTTGTTCCACTTTCTTGGGGAATCATGACCACAAAAATAGGGAAGTTGCCACCTGCAACAGGTAGAAGTAGTTTGAGGATGTTGCCACATGTCAATCTGCTTTCAACCCAACCTCCTCCATCAAGTGACTAGTAAAACACTCATTTAACAGCTTCCCTAAGCTGTTTTCTCATCTTTCAATTATTTATTAATAAATATTCTGCACTTACATTAAATTATCCTTGACCCCACTTGGTCATTAATTACAAACTTTTACAAGCGAGATCTCCCTCCTTTCAAGGATACAATCTGGTTCCACTAGAAAATATCCTTCGGGCTCCACCTACACATCATTCCAGTTAATAACATGAGTATCATCATGTACATATTTTTTTAACATGAAAATATGAAAAACATTATGAAATTTTAATTTTGGCGGTAAAGCTAACTGATATGCTACCTATCCTATTCTGGACAGTATTTCAAAAGGTCCGCAATACCGGGGTGCTAACTTAGCAAAACTTCCTAATCTCAGAGAACTCTTTTTAGGTCTCACCTTAATAAAGACATTTTCACCTACCTGGAACTCCTTTTGAGTTCGTTTAAGATTTGCTTGAATTTTCTGTCGATCTTGTGTAACTTTCAAGTTACCTTGCACCTGTTTTACAATTAACTCCATCTCTTTTGATAATTCAGGTCCTAATACTAGTATGTCAACTGGATTACTGCATGAGATGGGGGTATTGCACTTCCTGCCATACAAAATTTCAAAATGACTATATCTTGCTAAGGCTTGGTAGTGATTATTGTAAGCAAACTCTACCAAGTGTAAGTAATCTTCCCATTTACCTGGTTGTTCTTTTACATACATTCTGAGCAGATCTTCCAATACCTGATTCACTCGTTTAGTCTGTCCATCTATCTGAGGATGGAAAGAGGTACTGAAATTTAATGTAGTATTTAGTCCCTTAAAAAAAGACTTCCAAAAGTTACCCATAAACTTAGGGTCTCTGTCTGAAATTATTACTTTCGGTATTCCATGTAAACAAAAAAATTGTTTTAGGAAAATATCAGGTTTATAAGTAGTTTTTATAGGTATAAAATGCGCTGCCTTGCTTTATTTATTGACAACTACCATTATTGAGTCATTCAAATTTTGATTTCTAGGTAGTCCTATGATAAAATCAAGGCTGATTATCTCCCACTTCCAACTAGGAATAGGTAATGGCTGAAGTAACCCAGCTGGATGCTGGTGTTCATTCTTTACTTGCTAACATTCAAAGCACTTAGCAATGTATTATGCCAATTCATTTTTCATGTTTGGCCAGAAATAATCCTTTCTTAGCATGGTTATAGTTTTTTCATAACCAGGATGTCCTGAATAAGGAGTCTTATGAATTTCGTTTAAAGTCATCAACTTAATCTTAGCTACATTAGGTATGTATAGTCTATCTTTATATAATAATAATACTTTTTTGTTTAAACTATACCCTATACTTAAACTTTCAATTAAATTTTCTCTTACCTTGGCTTGTAATTTCTGATAATTTTCATCTAGTCTTATTCCTTCTTCTAGTTGTTCTTCTAAATCTATTTTATAGGTGTCGATTGCTGCTACAAAACTTAGTTTTGCATTCCTTCTTAAAGCATCAACAACCTTATTTTCTTTGCCCTTAATATGTTGTATTTCAAAATCATACTCGCTAAGGAAATCTAGCCACCTAGCTTGCCTAGCGTTTAAGTTAGGTTGATCCAACAAATATTTTAATCCTTTATTATCTGTCATTAATATAAACTTTCTTCCAATTAAATGATGACACCACATTTTTAAGGTATGTATAACAGCAGCCAGTTCTAAGTCATAGGTCGCATATTTTTTCTCATGAATCTTCAACTTCCTAGACTCATAAGCAATGATGTGTCCTTCCTGAGTTAAAACTCCACCTAAACCGTCATTGCATGCATTTGTACATACTATAAAATCTTTATTAGGGTCAACAATTCTTAAAATTGATGCAGTCGTTAATAATGTTTTTAACTCTTTAAAACTATCTTCACACTTTTAACTCCACTCAAATTTCTTCCCTTTCTTCTGTAAAGAAGTTATGGGATTTGCTATTCTTGAAAACCCTTCGATAATAGCCAGTAATCCCCATGAATGATCGTACGTCAGTTACGTCTTTTGGGACTGGCATTCTTCGATTGCCTTTATCTTTTCAGGATCAACAGAAACTACTTCTTTAGTCACTACATGACCCGGATATTGTATTTTATCCTTAAAGAAATTACATTTACTAAATTTTGCATAGATTTGATGTTCTCGTAACTCTTGTAAGACAATATTTAAATGCTCTTTATGTTCTTCTTCATATTTTGAGTAAATTAAAATGTCGGCAATGTATGACCACAAACTTATAAAGGTACTTATGCATTACATTATTCATCAAACACATGAAAATAGTTGGGGCATTAGTAAGCCCAAATGGCATAACAACAAACTCGTAATGACCATACCTGGTCTTAAAAGTTGTTTTAAAGATGTCTTCATATTTGATTCAGACCTGGTGGTAACCAGATTGTATATCAAATTTTGAGAAAACAGTTGCCCCACGTAGCTGATCAAACAAATCATCTATGCGGGGTAATAGATATTTTTTTTTGATAGTCATTGTATTTAGTTGATGGTAATCTATACATAATCGTAGAGTTTCGTCCTTCTTCTTAACAAAAATAACAGGTGCTCCCGAGGGAGACACGCTGGGTCTGATATAATTTTTATCAATAAGTTCTTTTAATTATGACTTTAATTCATTTAATTCTAATATATTCATCCGATAAGGGGCTTTTGAGGGGCTTTTGAGCTGGGCACTGCACCAGGTACCAGCTCAATAGTGAAGTCTAACTCCCGCTTCAGATGCAGTCCCGAAATTTCTTCCGGAAATACATCCGAATATCCCCTCAAGATTGGAATATCTTCCAGTTTTAATTTATCTTCGTTATTAGTATTTTCTTCATTAATTACTATTATAGTAAAGGCTTTACAACCCTTCTGAATAACTCTCTTAAGTTGCAAAGTAGATATCTGTCTTATAGCTATTTTCCTAGGGGTTCCTTTTACATTTACTGTTTCTCCATCGTTATTTTTACAAGTAAAGGTTTTATCGAAACAGTTCAGGACTACCCTTTGTTGTTCTAACCAATCCATACCAATTAACATATCATAAGAACCTAAAGGTAATACATTAAGTTTGACAGAGGTTTCAAAATGATCCATTTTTACAATACAATTATTAACAAAGCTAATCACATTTCTTTTTGCACCAATAGCTAGCTGGACTAACCAAGACTTTGCAAAATTTTCTACTGATAACTTGCATTTTTCCACTAAATTAGGAGAAATATAACTTAAGCTAGCCCCTGGATCAATTAAAATAGATATAGGTGTTTGATTAAGCTTACCTTCCACTTCCGCCATGGAAGTTTGATAATCTGCCTGCCTGTTCTCCAGTGCTGCATTGATCCTAGGCATTGTCCTTGCTAGATCACCGACAGTCATGTCCTCCTGTATCGTATGTATGTTTCTAACAGTCTTCTTCCAGTTGGGGAAAGTTGATGCATAATGAGGACCATTACATTCCCAGCACTTTACTAGTTCCTTTCATTCAAAACTCTTGGTATAGTTACTGTGATTATTTACAGATTCTTTATTTCTTTGACCATTTGGACTTATCTTTGAATTACCTTTGTTCCCTTGGAAATTTTTATTAGGAAAATTTCATGTGTTATTATTCTTAAAATTTCAGTTAGGTACAAAACCTTTCTTCCTCTATTCAAAATTATTAGTTCTTTTAGCCTTCCAATTTGTCATACTTTCCTTTTTGTGATTCTGTTCATAACAGAAATTCGCCTTTCTCATTGCTTCTTCTAAAGTTTTTGGATTGTCATATTCAATTCTGTCTTTTATATGAAAGGGTAAGTAGCTTAGGAACCGATGTACCTTAGGCTTCTCGTCCACAATGTAAGGCACATATATAAGCAAACTTGTAAATTTACTTTTTAGCTCTTTCATGTTCATTGTTCCCAGTTTTAATTCATAAAATTCCTTAGCCCGATCCTCGTAGTACTGTTCAGACAAAAATATCTTCTTAAAATATTTCTTAAACGTACTCCAGTTAATGTTCTTCTCCCTAATGCATTTTACTCTTTTTAGGTCCTACCACCAAATATCTGACTTCCCAGTGAGGTTGTAATTAGCCATTTTGGTTTTCAGTTGATTAGAGTAATTATAAATTTGAAAATATTTCTTCATCCCAGACAGCCATCATTCAGCCTCTTCTCCCTTCTTAGTTTCACCATTAAAGGTTGGTGGCTTAATTTTCTTGAATTCTCTAGAGATATCTTCGTAAGGTTTAAACTTTCTCTTTCTTGTATGATGATTATCTTCGCTACTATCACTAGTATATTGATAATTATTTTTATGTGGATCGCCATAAATCTCAGAGGATGAGCTACTTTCTATTTTAATCTATTTATACTTTTTATCTTTATGTTGGTAAGGCATATCTTCAGACTCTGTTCGTTTATCTTTTTCTTCATTCTGAAAATTTTCCATTAAAATCTTATTCAGCTCCTCCTGAGCTCTTAGAATTCTCTCATTTTCCTTTTCGACTGTTTCCATCTCTATTCTTAGTTCCTTGACTGTTTGTAATAATTCAGAAGAGTTATTAGTTATTTCTTCTTGTATGGGTTCTCTTTTAGAATTACTTCGTTCTGTAAATGGGGATTCCTCATCCGCGTATTCTTCCAATCTTTCCATACTTGCAGTTAACTCAGAAAAATTCTCTAGAAGTATATTTCAAAAGAAAAGTAAAAATCAGTGTGCATGTTTTAATTTCACTGTTTATTTATGCAAGTTGAGCCACATTCAGGCCTAGTGTCTGAACCTTGTGCTCTGATACCACATGTAATAACCCAAAAATTCATAAAAATTTAAAAATTTTCATGTAACCAAAAATGTTCAAAGATGTCATTGCCTAAGAACCAATAACTGCTAGCGGTTACTCAAACAGTGGTATTTAGAATTGAGCATTGTAATTCTTTAGTTCTATAAAATTTATTTGTTTATCTTTGAAGTACTATGTTATGAATGTTAAATTCAGCAGTTTATGTTTTAAAAAGAACAGGAAAGAAAACTACATCTAAACCTCATACTAAGTGTGTTTTTATTGTCTTCTAACAAGTAGGAGAGAACCTTAGTTAATATCGGGGCTTACTTAGCTTACAGCTAACGCAGTGAAGTGATGCTTCTTTTACAGGTTCTATACAGGTAAGCAGTTTTGATACCAGTAATTCCAGATCGAGAATATCACTCAACTAGCATAGGATAAAATGATAGTTAAATTGTTTGTTTTTGCAGCTTGACCTCGTAAGAGGTATTGTTGATATTTTTATTGTTAGAAACCTGCATAAATGTTTGTAAAAACACTATTGTAAAAGAATGGGTTTAGTTCAGTTATGCTTACTTCCACAATACTTGTTCCATTACTTTCTTTTTTGTATTTTCAGTTATAGAATTGTATTTAATTTTTTTGATGCTGCATCTTATGGACATATCTACTTCTGCCATTAAGAGCACAGTAACGAAGAAGTCTATAACTAAAGGATATGTTAACATACTTGTGACCAAAACTACATATTTATCATTAGTGTTTGGTATAGTTCTGTTTATATTTATACAAATTCTTTCCAAAACTTTAATTATTCTATTCTAATGATTCTCCTTAATCAAGTATTTGTATTTAATTTTCTTGTATATGAAATCTCATTTATTAAAAAAAAATTGTTGACAATGCATATATTTGTAATTTTAATCGATGATTAGATCTAGCTCAAGTATCTCTATGGTTAATTATTTCTATATAATGTTGGTTCATCCTCCATTGTTTGTATTTTACTAAAACCAATAGTAACCACTATTTAAAATGAGGAGAACATAGATATGCAAAAGTTAAAGTTTAAAGTTATGCATAAGACCCTAGTGTATATGAATACCTCTCAAACACAAAGTCTTTGGCTTATAAAAAAAAAACAAAGGAAAAAAAATGAGGATAAATGATACCAAGCAATAATTCTCTAAGGTTTTGACGTTTAAACAAATGATTTGTGCAAGTTAACGAGACTTTCGAACTATAGCATGAAACCCATAATTTGCAAATAATCTGGTGGACACATGGTTGGTTTTCAATGATTAGGTTTTGTTGACCTTGAGGTTCCATATAAAATTGTTCAAACCCTAAAAAATCACATTTCGTTTTTTTCTTTACTGTGGGTGGTCGAGCTGCGAGCTCATGGCCGCTAGGCTTGTTGTCAATCCTCCAATCCTTTGCACAAAGGCCTTCCGTAAGCCATACCGAGTTCCTCTGCGAGTTGAGTTTTTATATGGCCATGGTTTTGTTCTGTGTAGGATCTTTCCATCCCCATTACTATAATGGTGTATGTGCTTCTCTTCGCCGTTACTTAGCCTCTGCAAGTTTGTCCTTCAAGCTCTGGTGCAGTAAAAAGTGTGCACAATGCTTGTTGTTTTCGTAGGGTGGTTTGACTATCGATTTTAGTGTCATAAGGTTTAGTTGTCTTCACCGTTGTTTTCTCTATGTGAGTGCTTTTAACCATTCACAGTGTGAAGAGATTTGTTGAAAGAGTGAGTTGGGTTCTTTATTTTACTGCTTGTTTTCCTATCATGGGTTTTGTTCCTTCCTCATCGTGGTTTGGAACTTCACAATTGAACACTGTGAATTGCATTTTCTTTGGACAGTGCTCCAATTCAACTCATGGTACTAACGAAGGAGGCTCAGACTGGTTCTCCACGTCAAATAAGTTGTGTAGGCTCCCTCAGGTAAGAATCGAATTTGTTAAAATTTCTTCTGCAAATTAGAAAGCTATTATTTCGATAATTGCATGTATCTGACACAATGGGGTTTGCTTTGTGCAGGTTCTTAATACCAAAGCTCGGTTCTGAAGGACTTCCACCATCAGACTTCCATGAGGGCATCCACCCCGGTAAGCCTTGGTTTCACCTGGGGTTCTCCTACATGAGTTAAATGGTGGATTAAGATGATACTCCCGTGTGCTTTTGGTTACTTGTTCGGTCGTGGCTATTAGATACTCTGCTTTCTTTTTAAGCCATGACTTTATTTGAATAGGCCATTGGGTCGTTACACGAGGATTTGTTTAAGGTTTAAAAATCCCTAATGGCTGTTCTTGCGGAACTTCTTTTTTTTTAAGGGATTTCATAGCCGAAATAGATGTTTGTTTTTTTAAGTGAACTTTGTTTTAATGTAGATACTTTTACTCGGCCTTTTAAGCCTTGACTGGTGATGTAAATGTTGTAGGCCAAGACTATGTATGTTCAGTTTTGTTTCTAAAGTTAAAAGAATTCCTACAGCTTAAAGTTGAATTAACAGTATCTATGTTCGGTAAATATTTTTATATTGTGTTCATTTTAGCTATTTTTATTGTTATTTACCTTTCAAGGGTTTAGGGTTAAGTACATTATTAGTTAATTTTATTTTCTCTTGAAGAAAATTATGAATTGAGGGCTTTTGATAGTGGAATTCTTCGATAGTAACCTGAATATTGATTCAGAAATGATTTCCGGAATAAAATAGAGAAACGATATTATTGAATAAATTACCTCTTTTCTGTATTTTTGAATTATACTGTTAGGTTTTGGTATTTATAAATTGTGAATTTATTTTATTTTGAACATTACAGTTCTTTACAAACCCTATTTCCTCTCTAAATATTTATTGAGTTAGTTTTTATTTTGTAACCCTAGTTTTGCATTTTCACTTAGATGCTCTAAGTGGGTAATTGTTAACCTTATATTACTGTCTTTGTTAAGTTAAACTATATCTTAAAAGTTACATGTTTCCATATTATATATTTATGATTAACATACTAGATTTATAATATGTAATTTTTCTGGTTTTACTGTGTATAAAATTACACATACCAGTGTCTAATACCTAGGCTTTTTCCTCTGTATTTATTTAATTTGTTTAAGTATTTTTTAAGTACATAATACAAATACAACATAAATCCTATAAACAATTTATACAAAAATCCTGTAGAAAATAACCATTTGCATCTGCATACATACTTTATTGAATTCATTATTTGAAATTTAACTAACCTACTGTACTAGAGTACTACCTTGCAAAAGGTGTGGAAAAATACAGTTTAGTTATCTTCTTTCTATGTATCAATTAACTCAGAAATTTCACTACTTAATTTCCCTAATCTAGCTAGTTACTAACTTTCACAGCATATACATTTCTCCTATCTATCCCTAACAAGAATAAAACAGAATATACTATATCATTGATAAATCTTAAACTTTCCAGATACAGTAAATAATTAAGTGACTAAACTAAACAAGTAAAACCTGGAAGTATAGATGAGGTGACAATAGCTTAAGGAACCTGTTCCTCCCAACCAACTCCTATAGAAGAGATGAACAGCAATTATCAGGACCCCCGAGCTTGTCTCCTGGTCCACCTGGTAGAAGTACTGGGTGAGAGATGTAGTCTAGAAATCCTCTACAACTCCACTAAGTGTTCAACAGTAACTCAGTTCTGCTTACAACAGTATGAACTCAGCTTAGAATAACTACACTAGTTCAGGTCTTCAGCACTTTTCCACTCAAACTTACTTCAGCTAGTCCCCTCCATCGAATTCTCGTGCGCACTTCATTCACTCAGAATGATCACAAATACAGAATGAGCAGCCTCAGTTGTCTTCAATGGGAAGTTTTATTAGCATGCCTAGGTATTTTGGGTCAGTTTTTACTTAATGAGCCACTTGCTCTTGTTCCACTTTCTTGGGGAATCATGACCACAAAAATAGGGAAGTTGCCAACTGCAATGTCTAGAAGTAGTTTGAGGATGCTGACACATGTCAATCTGCTCTCAACCAAGCCTCCTCCATCAAATGACCAGTAAAACACTCATTTAACAGCTTCCCTAAGCTGTTGTCTCATCTTTCAATTATTTATTAATAAAATATTCTGCAATTACATTAAAATATCCTTGACCCCACTTGGTCATTAATTACAAACTTTAACATAAAATGTAACATAATGTTTCTTAAAACATAAAATGTTTTGCAAATTGGGGCATGTGACACTCCTTTTGTGTGAGTTTCACATGTTTGATTAGAAATTTTGTGAGTGTAATTGTTCTATAACTTGGGTTCAATTTCCACAAGATTCTCTACACCAAGAGAACTTCTTAGTACTGAAATAATTTGTTAATGATTATGCAACATGCTTCAAGGTGTCAACTTTTTCCAGTGACACCTTCTTGTATTCAGACATATCTCTCAGAAAGTGATACTACACATCAATATGCTTTGTATTAGCATGATAAGTATTGTTATTTGCCAGGAATATTTCAATTTGTCTATCACAATCTAACCTTACAATTTTTTGTATAAACCCAACACTTGAACACATCCTTTGCAACCATATTGCTTCTTTGTTGGAATGAGTGGATGTCGTGTATTTAGCTTATGTAGTTAAGAGTGCAACTAGAACCTATATCTTGCTCATCCAATTGATAGATCCTCCAAATAGGTTAAATACATACCCACTTGTAGATCTTCCATGATCAATATCTCCATCCCATTCCGCATCAACAAATCCATGTACACATATTACTATGTCTCGTCTAGATATTCCTTGGTAGAATATTGCATAATTTGTGGTTCCACACAAATAACTGAAGACCCTCTTTACAGTTGTCCAATTCTCTTTCCCTAGTTTTGACATATATTTGCTCAAAAATCCTACTGCATGAGTAATGTATGGTTTGGTACAGACCATTTCATACGTCAAACTACCAACCGCACTAACATATGGAACTCATGACATATCTTTTTCCTCTTCTTGTGCCTTGGGAAACTACTCTACATATAAATTTACACCAATAGTAATAGTGACCTTCACTGGCTTACTTTCCTGCATATTAAATCTCTATAGCACCATCTCAATATATTTTCTTTCATTCAACCATATCTTCCTATTTGGAATATCTCTTCTTATCTCCATTACAAATATTAAATTTGTAGCACCGATATCCTTCATGTCAAATTTGGAGGACAACTGAGACTTTACCTCCTTTATAAAATATTTGTTGTTTCTATTCAACAACATGTCATCAACATACAATACTGTGTTAATGAAGTGATCACCAATATGTTTGGAGTATACACAGTGATCAACCTTGCTTCTCACAAACCCCAATCCAAGTACATATGTGTCAAACTTTTGGTACCACATCCTTGGAGATTGCTTTAGACCATAAATGGACTTCTTTTTTTCACATACTACCTCTTTCTTTCCCTTTACTATGAACCCTTCTTGTTTTTTCATGTAGATTTATTCTTCAAGATCCCTATGTAAGAATGATGTATTAACATCCATATGCTCTGCTCAAGGATAAAAAACAACAACAATAGCAAGAAGAAATATAATAGAATTGAACTTTTCAACTAGAGAAAATATTTCACTAAAATCAATCCCCTCTACCTGAGAGTATCCTTTTTCTACCAAGAAGGATTTGTACTTCTCCACTTTACCTTTTGTATTCAACTTCTTTTTAAACAACCATTTGTTGCTAACAACTTTTCTTCCAGTTGGTAACTGCACTATATCCCAAGCTTTATTTTTGTCCAAGTCATCCAGTTCTTTAGCCATGGCCTTCTTCTAGAGCTCATTGTCCTCTGAATAAACATATTCCTTCACATTTCTAGGATCATCGTCAGTAATAGACAAAGAAAAACTAGACTGAAAATCAGGAGGAGAATACTTTTCGGGTTTCCTTCTTTCTCCAGATGATCTCCTTGTAGCACCCTAAATTATTTAAATGGAAATATTGTTCAAATTGAGAGTAATATATGCAAATATTCATTTAATTTCACAAATATTTTTAAATTTCCATATTTTCAACAACTATAAGTAGCTCTAAAATATACAGATTATGAATACATACATGAGCCCAAGAATTTAAGCATACAGATGCACATCAAAGATGATAAGACACCTAACATCTCAACAGCAACTCCTTCTAAAACCATGGGTGGGAAATTGCTCTCCTCCTAACCAACCCCTTATTCAAAGAATGAGATCCCCTGAACCCTCACTCCACAATACCAATCCATCCACATCTCATCAACCACATATCATACACCAAGTCATATCCTATCTCTGCAACCTCCTAGCCTCCATTTTCTCCAAAAACCCCACAAAATGGTGAGGAAAAGGAACAATAAAAATAGAGGAATAACCAGCCCATACCTCTTGTGAAGTTTTTTCAACCAATGATGATGTGGTTGATCGATTTACCAAGTAACATTCTATCTCCACCGCCTCTTCCCATAATTCTTGACTTATCCCAACATTACTTAGCATGCTCCTTTGCTTTTCCATCAGTGTACTATTCATCCTTTTGGAAACTCCATTTTTTTGAGGTGTGTATGGAGTAGTCGTTTTCCTTTCTATACCACACTTCTTACAAAATTCCTCAAATTCATTCATGTATAAGTATCCACCATTCTCTATCCTCAACAACTTCATTTTCTTTTCTTACCAGTTCTTTACAAGAGCCTTTAATTCTTTAAACTTAGCAAATACTTCATATCTATTTTGAAGGAAATAAATCCATGTGTTCCTGGTGAGAAAACATCTATAAATGAAACATATTACACATATTTTCCTAATGGTGGAATAGGCATAGGTTCAAACACATCACTATGTATTAACTCTAAAATTCCCTTTTTCTCTTGTAGCACTAGACGAAAATCTTACTTGGTTCTGTTTTCCATATATGTTGTGTTCACAAAAATCAAAATCGAGAGTGCAATTAATCATACCTTTACCTTGTAATGTTTGAAGACCCTTTTTTCGATATGCCCCAATCTTTGATGCCATAGCATTGCCTTTCCCCCTGATGCGGTAAGGGTTCTGTCATCTTTAACTCCTCTCTCATGAACAACATAAATGTTACATTCATCGATGATGGTGACTCCCAATAGTTTGTACATATTTCCATACCAATCTCCCCTCATCAATACCATTGATTGTCAAACCATTTTGCAACCACCATCACCACAAACAATATTTACACCTGCAACATCCATCTTTCTGACAGATATCAAGTTTCTCGTTATATTTGGAATGTGTAGTAATCCAGGGAGATTTATAATCCTTCCATCCTTGAGTATCAACTTGACTCTACCATGTTTAACGATACTAGTTGGTGAATCATATCCCAAGTACACATCTCCTCTATTTGCACTTTGCATATCCACAAAACTACTCCCTATGAGGGGTCATATGACATGACGCACCTAAGTCAATCAACCATATTTCACGTTTTAAATGATTACCTATCGAATCTAGGTACACATATCCTCCTTATTCTGAGGAGGTATCTGCCTCTATGGAATGGGTATCCTCGGATCCCTTTTCTTTATCAAAATTCTTAGATCTACAATCCTTTTTATAGTGCCCAAATTTACTGCATTTCCAACACTTTCTTATACCTTTTTCCTGGGGATTTAGATACCCTTAGATTTAGATTCCCCCCCATATCCCTTATTTTTGTTTCTCTCCTAGGGGTGACCTCTGAGAGAAAAGGAATCCATGGTTTTCTGTCTCACCTCTTATGATAGCAAGGATGATACCGTTTCATCAAATTTTAAGCTCGCTCGACTTGCACTACCTATTTCCACAATTAGGTTGTCATAGCAATCTAGCAAAGAACACAATAATGTAATACATTTATCTTCTTCATCCATTTTAATGCCAACAAAGGTCATTTGACTTACCAGAGTATTGTATACATTGAGATACTATGTCGTTGTGTCATTATCATCCATTCTGAGATGTTACCGTTTCTTTTGCAGAAACAACTTCTTTATAGTTTCAACAAGAAGTTGTATATTCATTGAGAATAAATAAATAAAGAAAAGGGGAACTAGCACCATTTCCAATTATCAATGCATGGATCTATTGTTCTTAGTGTCTATAAGGAAACATTATCCCCAAATGGAGCTAATGTTAGTACATAGAAAACAACTATGAGCACTCACCGCATTGTTGACAGTCAAGCACTAAGGTGCATATGCTTGGTGTTAAAGTGATTAAAAGGTCATAACGAGACTAAATACCATGACCAATGGCAAAGATAAGGGAATTAAATCGGCAATGAGCATATTTGATCAAAAGTGTCAAAGATCAACAGCTATCGAGCGTTTTGGATGTTAAAGTTGCATGATGGTTAGTATAATGCGCAAGCATCAGAAATTCAATACCAACAAAGTTGCATGGTGGGCACTCTTGCATTTTGGATTCTAGAAGAAGTTTTAGGAAACCAATTATTCCAAGGGCCAAAACCACCATATGATGAAGTCGAAATAATAAAAGGAAGCAAAACAACTAAGTGGCAAGTGCACCAGGGAAAGATAGACACGTGTTGTGGGGCTAATAGTTCATAATTGAATATGATGTCTACATAATTGTGGATGAGCCAATAAAGATATGCCGCGTGGATCAGTAATAAATGCAACAAAAAAAAAAATTAAATATTTGTTAGAGTGTCGAATAAACCATTGTTCAAACAAAGATATGGATGGCATATTGAATCTGTGAATACTGCTAAGTAGGTGTTGACTCCCATCAAACTCTAATATTATATTTGTATCATTCTCTTATTATTCTTCTAAACTTCTTCTTTTCTTTCAGAAATGGATACTATTGAGAATCCCCAATTACCTAAAACCGACAAAAATTATAACTCGAAGGGTGTTCACCTCATGGACACACATGGAGACCTGCTTGACCCCAAATTATCTTCATATCCATTAATTATTCCTAAACCAAATTTAAACAATCTCATGAATTCTTGCACCTTTGCAATTCAAATTATGCCTATTCATAGTGCCTTAGACATACCATTTTCTCGAATTGGCTACTTGGTTCCTACAAAATTACTCATTTGAAAAAAGAGCAATCATGGAATTTGATCAATCCACTATTATATTTCCTATGACTAGAGAATTTATTCGTCAAATATTAGATATATCAGATACCACAAATTTACAGAAGCTAGATGAAGAATCCTTTGAAAACAAGTTCCAGTCCCTGATTTAGGAAGAAAAGGATAAACTCCTTAGCATCCTTTTAGCTCAAAATGTAGAAATCCCAAAGGGGTCACCTCCTTACAAACTTGAAATTTTCCTTGACATCACTAAGCAATAAATTTCCATGGTATGCCAATTGATTTTTTTATGAACATGATAGAGTAATGTATAACATCGTTCTAAGTTTTATACACACTATCTTCCCCCAATTAGATATCGTGGCTAATAAATATGATTATGCCTAGTGTTTACTGATATAATACACCGTCATTTGCTAAACATTCCTTCTCTTAATTATTTCATGTATCAATATTATATTTTGTACCTAATAGTGTATCATCAAGTTGCTTATTTCCAAGATCTAGAAATTCAAATTATGATAAATGCATACCCATGGAAATTAGTAATTTACTAGTTTCCCAAGATAAAAAATAGACAAATAATGAGGGTTTCAATTAATTTTCTAGTAAATTCATGTATGTTACTTACACTATGATGCATGGTAATCCTCCTCCATGGGTTCTTTCTAAGTAAAAAAATCCAATGCAATTAAGCCAGGACTCGTAGGTTGGAAAATGGTTCTAGTTTGAGGAATACAAAGATATAAGAATCTATGGTTCAAAATTGGATCCCTATCAATTATTTTCCTTTTTAACTCTCGGAATTTTCACATTAGAATACATTAGGCGAATATTTTATTTTTATTATATTCACTTTGCTAAGAATAAAATTGCCATTACTTTCAAATTTCCTAGAGAAATAGGGCCCTTTATTGTTAAAACCAAAACATCATAGTCTATTCTTGAGAGATTATTGAAGGATCTTAACCTTCCAATGAGAAAAAATTACATATATCACCCGCACAAGATCATTTCAGAAAAAAGGTACAAAGCTAAATTATTAGAATGCATACATCAACCCAATGAACAGTTATCCAATATTTCCAATTTAGAAACATGGGAGAAAGTCAAGAATATTTTTCAAGGAGACACCATATACCAGTCATAGATATCACAAGAATAGGCCATCCAAACTCCCCAAAAGAAGGATATAGGGATGAAAAGAAAAGAGGAATAAATACTCTCAGACATGGATTTAGATGAGCAGAATCAAGATTATCCTAGTAGAAAAAAGAGAAAATTTGATTCAAAAAAATCCATATTTCAACATCAAATTCAAGAGGCCACACTAAGTGGGCCCACTATTACTATTGAACAATTCCCTAAAACAACTTTTCCTACTGTAGAAAAACCATCAGATTCTTCTAAGTAGAGCACTTTTGAGTGTAAACCTACCCTCTTCTCTCATTAACATAATAAAAATCAAAATGTTCAAGTAAGGAGAGACTTGTATTTTCAAAGTTGGACTTTTGGTGGAGAGAAGTATAGGCCAATATCTGAATTAAAAATAAAAGAGAGAACTTTCAAAATGCTTGTCTTGGAAACTGTGATATGGAAACCAAAAATATCAACAAAATACAAAGCCACTAAGGTCACAGTAGATGTAGATGCACTCATCCCAACTGATAAAACTGCCTAGCATATGCGAACTGGGGAAATGATTATCAAAGAGGTGTTGAAATCCACTATCAGCACAAATAAGCTACAAGTTCTAGTAAATAAGATTGAAAATAGTTAAAGTGAGAAAAGGTGATAAATAAAGCTAAACAATTGAAGATACTATAAGACGGAGAAGAAGGTTGTAGAATTAGATGTGGATCCAAACAATACAACACCTACCCAAGCACTGATCAACGAGAAATATACAGAGTTATAGGTGTTGGAATAAAACCCCATCTAGAAATAGGTTAAAACACCTTCATTAGTTTCCCAGTGTTAAATACATGTTGTTTCACCTTGTTTTGGCTTCCTAAAGCATAATTTGTCCACATTATCCACTATTTCACCCTATTTCTACTTTCACTCTGCCTTTTTTAGTACAAAGCACCCTTCCTACTTGTATCATGCTTTTATGAGATAAAGCTTCTTTTATGAGCTTTTTTCCTAGATTAGGAAAGGCTAGGTGTGCTATGATGTCTTTGGAAATTTTGTTATTTGTTTCCTAAACCCCTTCCTTATTTTTGTCCTAAAATCCACTCACTACTTGATTTTTAGTCACTCATGTTCTACCAAGGCTCACTTTTCCCATTTGTGACCATTAGCTATGAGTTGGAGTTGACACATGTTATAGATGGGGGAATTAGTAACAGCAAATCCTGCCACATATGAGGCGTTCAAATTGCATCCAAGGAACTCTATTTTCGATATTGATAATGTATTAATAATGTACACATGTAATTGTTCATTAATGCAGTGGAAGATTAATCAACTTGAGTGTTTTTCTCTTGTGTAATGCTCAATATTTATTCACGATTTCTTCTATTTTCCTATTTAACTATAGAAATTCTAGTGAAGTCTTGATTTGTAATATAGATCATTTGTGAAAATTTATACAACGTGTATTGAAGAAAATTCTCAAAATTTTTGGGAATGAACATGTGTAGACACTTGAGCGGGTAGAATTACAAGAAGAGAAAGAACAAATGTACAAGAAAATGCAGGAATACAAAGAGAAATTTGAGCAAATTCAACAATAGAATAGCACCATCAAGATGGAAAATATTAAATTGGAAATTACATCCAGGAATACCACATTATCATGTGTAAAAGAAGATCTTGTAGATAAGTTGGATAAAATCTTGGAATATCTGAATATGAAGGAAGTATATTTGAGCACCCTAAAGAATAATATCCAGAAGAAACATGAAGAAATTTAGGTCTTGCGTGACATGGTGAAAAAGAGAGAAGATATTATTTCATAATTACAATATGCTAAGACGAAATTATATAAATAGGCAGATGTTATCCACCTGAATGGCACTTCTCTGTCCGAGTGCCGACATTCCTTATATTGGCACACAAAAGGACATTTATGGATTGAAGGTTGCCTAAAACACTATAGATGGGCATATTATGAATTACATTTATCATCCATCCAGCTGGTTATTTTTACCTTTAAATATGTCAAGTGTTGTACGCGCCTCTTCCTATCTGCAGCTCGCGTACATACGCGCCTTTCATTAAAGCATGTCACGTGTTGTACGCGAGTATCGGTAATTGCATCTCGCGTACAGATTTGTACGCGAGTTCCCCTTAGAGAAACTCGTGTGTCATATGCGGGTTGCCAATATTAATGCCCGCGTACACCTTCCTTTGACATTAAAAATAATAAATCGTGATTATTTGAGATTTGTTAAGCCCTTAACCATAATCACCTTAATTATCTCAACCTCCTCAACCCTCGAAACTGCCTTATTTCACCAAGTATAAATAAAGGCCTTGGGGAGGGTATTAATCAATCATACTTGGAGAGCAAAGTTATGCTGGTGGAGTCTATTCAGAAGTCTTTGGAGCAGTGGAACTCAAAATCCTTTGGTTGCAGAGGATTCTTTG
>LPNX010334389.1:1190070-1208374 GCA_001517045.1 Pseudotsuga menziesii | reverse complement strand
AATCTGAACTCATTCACTATTGTTAATAAAGAGAATCCTTCTTCCATATGTGTCTTGAATATCTTTCATGTATCATGGTTTGATGAATACTTATGATTAGCACTCTGTATATGATTTATTTGACCTGTTTTATATACATGTATCATCTTGCACTTAGAGGATTTGCTCTTGACAGGTGAAGGAGAAGCATCCCAGAAGGCTTTGGAGGAGAAGCAGAGCGAAAGAGGACAAAGCTAGGATCAACCTTCGTATATTGGGTGAGTCTATCCTATCCTCTTATTTCCTTTTCTGCACTCTATGGCCGATTGCCTACAAGTTTTATGAGTATGTTGGTAACCCCAGACCTTCGGTTATAAGGTGTTTATTCCTGTACAACAGCAGACTAGGAAAGATAAAAGTATGGTAGGAAGAGCTACATTAAATGGGGAAAAAAAATTAGAATGGGATCAAATAGCAGTAGAATTGAAAAGGTATTGGATCTATTTTTTTATTGTTCAAGATGATTTATTGTTGGCTAACACTTCTTTACAGGATATACATAGAACCTAGAATGAGTTAGAAAACAAACTAGAAATATATAATTTGGTGATAAATATATTGAATACTGAAACAAATGAAGAAAGGAAGCATTGGTTGTAAGGGATTTAAAAAACACAATTATGGAAGAAAACAAGGTTATTAATAAAATAAATATAGTGCAAATATTCGAAAACAAGATCACCGAGCAATAAAAATAAACAAGATGAAAATATTAAAAAATATAAAACACATTACAAGAGAGACACCAATATACAACTAGCAGCGAACCCGATGCACTTCCTCTTCACTCTCTCACAGTCTCTCTCAAAAAATCACAGAGATTGGTTTACAATTCTAAAATACAATACATAGTCGTATTACAATGCTTTCCTTTTATAGGAGAATTACCCTGGGAAAATACCATGGGCCCGTAAACATTTTCCCAACAAACATCCCAAAAAAAATATTTTGGGGGCAGTGCCCTCAAACCCCCACCAGGGGCCCGCTATCCCCTGCACCCCCCTGTTGCGATCATTGTACAGTAAAACTGGGGTACAATCACAGTTGAACAATAGCAACTCTAAATCAAGAAGATCTGGCTCCACAACCAACAATCCCCCACTTGGAGACTAATCACAAAAACTCTGTTTCTATTTCACTTGCTAGAATATGCTCTGAACCTTGGAAGTGGTAAATTTCTCATATTCACCTTCACGCTTGAAGGCCAACAAAAACCGACCATGAACTCAATTTCTCTCTAGTTACTACCTCTTTCAACATGTCTATAAGATTCTACCTAGTATGTATCTTTTCCAACTTTAATAGTTCATCTTCCAAAACAAATCTTATGAAAAGGTACTTGAGTTGTATATGTTTAGTCATCAAATGGAAGGTTGATTTCTTTGCAAGATGAATGGTATTATGGATGTCATTGTACAACCTGTTATTTTCATGCTTCTTATCTAACTCCTTCATGAACCTCTGCAACCAAATCATCTCTTTACTATCCTTTGTAGCACCAACATACGCCGCTTCCATTGTTTAAAGTGCAACAACCTTTTGCAGTTTCGAAATCTGACTTACTATTGTTCCACCTACAGTAAACACATACCTTGTGGTTCTCCTCCTACTGTCTTCATCACCTACCATATCTACATCAACATATCCTTGTGGTTCTCTTCCTACTGTCTTTATCACCTGCCATATCTGCATCAACATATCCTTGTGGAACAGTGTTTGAACCTCCAAAACATAATGCATGAGAAGTGGTACCCCTCAAATACCCCAATGCTCTTAACCTGGATCATTCATATACCAGCTCATAACTCCCACTACATGTGCAATATCTAATTTTATGCACACTATGGAATACATCAAGTTTCCAACTACCGATGAATAGGGAACCTTGGACATGTATTATATCTCTTCTTGTGTCTTGAGACACATCTCCTTACTTAGTTTGGAATGGATAGCCAAAGTTCTACTAACCAATTTCGCATTTTTCATTCTGAACCTCTCCAACACCTTTTCTATGTACTCACCCTGAGACAATGTCAAATTGTGATTTTTCCCAACTCTTGTTATTTTGATACCAAGGATTTTCTTTGTAGCACCCCAATCCTTCATCGCAAATGATTTATCTAGTTTCCTTTTGAGCAAATTTATATGTTAAGCCCTTATTGATGACACATTACACCATATAGTGTGTCACATTACCCCCTATATTGTGGGGCATTACATATTAGTTATGTAGGCTTGGGGTCTATAGTGGGTTTATTAGTTATTATTGTACACTAGTATCTCCTATATATAGGAAGGAGATATTCTCATTTTAGCATCATATCATCTTATCTTGTCTTGTGCATTGTGTAAGGAGGTTCCCCCCTAAAACAGGATTGATATTTATCTCTGCTATTCATATTTTAGGCGTGGATTACTCTCTTACTTTCTATTTCTTCTCTTTTTATGCTATATCTAGGATTTGGTTGCATAACATTTGGTATCAGAGCCCTTCCCTTGGGATTAGTTGTTGCAAAAGGAGTCATCGTGGAACTTTCACTACAATTTTTTTTCTATATGCAATCAGAGATCGAGATTAAAAAACCACTTCCAAAACAAGTCGACATATATCCAGTAAAAACTTCATATCTTGATATGTTACAGTTTCGGAGATAACTTCGGAGGAATATAGGGTTTTTTACTAGTCCTACAGCCAGTATAAAACAAATGCTCTTGGGAAAAAGGTCATATATGAGGAATACGAGATCCAAATGAAGTCATACTAGTTACATATGAAAGAAGACAGACCAAGGTATTTGTGGTAGAAGTTTTAGATACATAAACAAAACATTGGACACGTGGCATACAGTACAACTTCACTCTTCTGGATAGGCCAAAAATAAGAGGTTTTGGTATATTTGAAATACATTTTTGTTGGCTCATCCAAATTAGGTCATACCTACGGCATTGGAAATAGGACATATCAAGGTACTACATGACAAATTTTCAGCCTCATATAAGTCGAAATTCAACTTTTACCTCAGTTACAATTCGGCCCTAAAACAGCCTCCCAATCAATGATTGAAAAAGGTACTCCATTTTGCATTTGAATAGCTTTTAGTAGAAGGATATATTTGTGGTAAACCATAGGGTGTGATATTTTTAAAAATGCCACCAAAAGGAAGTGGAAAGAATCACACTCCACTCAAACCCCCAAAGGATTCATCCTCGGCCTACAAGGAAATGGAAGACATTTATTTTAGAGTGTCCAAGTTGGAAGATATGATTAAAGAAAATGTGAAAATTGATGACTTCGCTAAATTAGAAAAGAATATGGATACAAAAGAGGATCTCAAAGGGATGGCTACTAAAGAGGATCTCAAAGGGATGGCTCGTAAAGAAGATCTAAAAGGCATGGCTAGTAAAGAAGATCTCCAAGACTTGAAGGAGTTTATCAAGGATATCAAACATAACTTTGTTCCTCAACTATCTACTCAAGAAGAGGATAAGGAGGAACAAGATGATTTATTCCAATCACGTATGAAGAAAATTGAAAAACAATTGGAGAGTAGGAATTTGGAATCCTCAAAAGTTGATAATTTACTACAACATCATAGGTTCAATTCAGGTCCAAGAAACTACTTTATCCCCAAGATTTACATGCGAAAGTTTGATGGAAAGGATCCAATCACATGGATTTTTCAGATGGAGCAATTCTTTGATCTACACCAAGTGCCCACTATGAAAAAGGTAACTATTGCATCCTTGTATTTACAACCTGATCAGTTTGTATGGTACTAATGGATTTGTGACCATAAAAAGGAGTCTATTATCTATTGGTCTATATTCACCGAAGAATTGATTGCACATTATGGGGATATAAATAGCAACACCTTCTTCAGTCAATTGGTAAATCTCAAGCAAAAAGGTTCAGTTACAGATCACATCAAGCAATTTCAGCAGCTAAATCTCAAAGTGAAGAATATTTCAGAAGATAATTTGTTAGATCTCTTTATTGGAACCTTGAAAGATAACATTCAACATGGGGTGTGTATCTTTAAACCATCATCGCTAGAGAAGGATTTCATGATGGCAAGGAAGGTTGAAAATAAAAATATGGCAATGAATACTAGAAAGGCCTTCTCCAACACATATAGAGAAAATAATGTTCCTTCTTCTAAGCTACCACAAAGGTTGACACCCCAACAACTAGATGAAAGAAGAGCAAAAGGATTATGCTTTAATTGTGATAGCAAGTATAGTAAGGGACATAAGTGCAATGAGAATAAATTATTCTACATAGATTGTGAAGAGGAAGAACAAAAAGAAGAGGTGACTTCAGAATAAATAGAAGAGGAAACTTCAGAAGAAATTGCTCCCAGCATATATTGTCATGCATTGGATGGAATTATCACTCCTCAAACTCTCAAGATAGAAGGATACATCAAAAAGAAGAAGGTAACAGTGTTGATTGATTCTGGTAGTACTCATAATTTCATTCACTGTAAATTAGCCAAAGTTCTTAATTGCTTTGTTTATCCAGCACCATAATTTCAAGTAATGATTGCAGATGGAGGAACTATAAATTGCTCAGGGAACTGCCATAATATCAATCTAGCTATGGGGGAATATGTATTGAATAGTACAATGATTTCTATCCCAATGGGTGGTGCTGATGTTGTCTTGTGTGTCCAATGGTTACAATCATTGGGAACAGTGGCTTTTAATTTTCAAAAAAAATTCATGAAATTTTCATGGGAAGGTAAAGAATATGAGTTAAATGGTATCACAGGAAAACCAAGCAAGGTGATAAGCTCTAATGGTATGACAAAGTTGTTAAAAAATGGGCATCAAGGTATAGTTGCACAATTATGCTCATTAGATGTTCAAACCTCAAAAGTCCCTATCTCCCCATATCTCCAAAGGATCATTAATAAGCATTCCAAGGTATTTGAAGATATTCTCAAAGGTCTTTCACCAATTCATGACCTTGATCATGCTATCCACTTAATTCCAGGCAGTGTTCCTCCTAACATTAGACCTTATTGATATCCCTATAGCCAAAAGAGTGAAATTGAGCATATGGTGGATGAAATGTTAGAGGCTGGCATAATTAGGCCTAGCCAAAGTTCTTCCTCTACACTAGTGGTAATGGTACGCAAGCCAGATGGATCATGGCTTTATGTGTCCTGATTATAGAGAGCTCAACAAAATCACCATTAAAGATAAGTTTCCCATTCTCGTCATTGATGAATTGTTAGACGAATTACATGGAGCAGTTGTCTTCATAAAGTTAGATCTTTGTTCCGAGTATCATCAAATTTGAATGAAGGATGAAGACATCCCCAAAAATGCATTTAGAACTCATGTAGGTCACTATGAATTTTTGGTCAAGCCATTTGGTCTAACAAATGCACCTTCCACATTTCAAGGTTTAATGCATTCTATTTTCAAGCCTTTCCCTAGAAAATTTGTGCTGGTATTCTTTGATGATATACTAATCTATAGTAAGTCTTGGGAAGAACATGTTCAACATGTTGATAGGGAACTACAACTACTAAAGGAGAACGAACTGTATGCAAAACCCTCAAAATGTTTCTTTGGGAGAAAGGATGTAGAGTATTTGGGTCATATTGTATCTCATGAAGGTGTTAAGGTAAACCCTAAAAAAAATTAAATCCATGAAGGACTGTCCAATTCCCAAAACCCTAAATAATCTTCGAGGATTCTTAGGTCTAACAGGGTACTACCACATGTTTTTTTGGAACTATGGAAGAATAGAAGCTCCTCTAACAGCGTTATTGAATAAAGATGCATTTTCTTGGACTCCAGAGGTAACTCAATCCTTTCAACAACTCAAAGAGACCATGTGTAAAGCTCATGTTCTAGAGACACTAGACTTCACAAAAAACTTTATTGTCGAATGTGATGCTTTAGGAAATGGAATTGGAGCTGTAATAATGAAAGAAGGACACCCTATTTCCTTCACTAGTCATCCAATCAAGGGAAAGAACTTTAAAAAACCCATTTATGAGAAGGAAATGTTGGCAATACTGCATGCCTTGAAGCAATGGCGCCCCTACCTTATAGGGAGACATTTCAAGGTCAAAATTGATCATGATATCCTTAAATACTTCTTGGAACAAAGGCTATCTTCAAAAGAGCAACAAAAATGGGTAAAAAAGATGTTGGGATATGACTTTGAAATCATCTACAAAAATGGGAAGCAAAATGTTGTCGTAGATGCACTCTCCAGGAAATATGAGGATGTTGAAGCATTACTCTATGCTATTTCGATCATCCGACCAGATTGCATAGCCGAAGCAAATGACGAATGGAAAATTGACGAAAAAATATGGACATTTATTCAAAATTTGCAATAGGATCCCAGTGCCTCTAATACATTTAGGTGGAAAGATGACTTGCTATGGTACAAGTATCTCTTATATCTTGGTAAGAGTTCCCAACTCAGGCAAAAGGTACTTTCTGAATTCCACTCTTCACCGATAGGATGGCACTCAGGGTTCTTAAAAACCCACCACATGGTAAAGAAATATTTTTTTGGGGATTGATCCAGATTTATGCAGGAAGAATACACAAATAACCATAGAAACAAATATGTAGCAGAAATAACACTTCATTTCATTAATCAAAGAACTGAAACTTGTTTACATACACAATGGAAATAAACTAGCTTGAGTGCTGGTAGCTTATCTCTGAGAAGAGATGTGGCAGCTACATGCCTCTGAAATCTGTGTTACAATGAGGCACAAAGGCCTATATATTATTGAGAAACAATGAAAACCCTACACATTCAAAAACCTAACCCTAGGAGGTGAAATGCCAAAATGTGGGCCCCATTGGGTAATTTGGTACATCAATTTCCTGGGGTCGTAACTTTGGCATACTACCTCCGTTTGACGTGCATGATACATTGTTAGAAATATCTATTCAAGGACTACATCCATAAATGACAAATATCGATGCCGAAAAAACATCGTTTAGGGCCTCAAAACGGCTCCGAAAGTTTAGGACCCGAAAACTGCTAAAAACGGTAAATTGTACTATAATTAAGGAAACTAGAAAACTAAAATAAAAAATGGTGGGGGTCCAAGTGGAATAGGTGAGTGGACACCAATATCCTCTTGGATCAGGGATGGTCTTAAAACTGACGTTCAAAAATTTGTGGCAGAATATTTGGTTTTCCAACAAAATAAAGTGGAAACAATTAAAACCCCTAGTCTCCTACAACCACTTTCCATTCCAATCCAAAGGTGGACAGAGGTCTCAATGGATTTTATCACAGGTTTACCAAAGTCTGAAGGAAAGAGTGTCATCATGGTGTTTGTTGATAGACTTACTAAATATGCACACTTCTGTGCACTATCTCACCCCTTCAAAGCAAGGACGATCGCCAATTATTTTATGGAGACAGTACAAAAACTACATGGTACTCCAAATATTATAGTAAGTGATATGGATCCCATTTTCACTGGAAATTTTTGGACCGAATTAATTTCTTTTTTGGGTACTCAACTGGCTCATAGCTCATCTTATCACTCTCAATCTGATGGACAGACAGAGATAGTAAACAAATGTTTGGAAGGGTATCTTCGATGTTTTGCAACTGATAAAAAAATAGAATGGGTCAAGTAGTTACCATTGGAAGAATGGTGGCATAATAATTCCTTCCATACATCATCTAAAATGACCCCATGTATGGCATTGTATGTCTACCATCCACCATCCATCACATCTTCACTAAGAGACTCTAAGGTATTCAAGCAGTGGAAGACCACATGGAGCATCAACAACAAGTTCTTCAACTCTTAAAGGAAAACCTGAATCTGGCACAAAATCGAATGAAACAACAAGCAGATCAACACTGTAGTGAACGGAGCTTTAATGTTGGGGATTGGTTGTTTTTAAGACTACAACCATACAAATAGATGTCCCTGAAGAACACCAAGAAGGATAATAAATTATCACCTAAATACTACGGTCCCTACAAGGTGTTACAAAATATTGGTAGTATGGCCTACAAATTGGAACTACCTGCATCTTCACGAGTCCATCCAGTTTCCTATGTTTCCTGTTTAAAGAAGGTAATCGGTGACAAGCTACTAGTTCAAACGATGTTACCAGAACTTGATGAGGAAGGAAAAGTCATCTTGGATCCTAAATAAATTACTAAAATACGAACAAGACAGCTTCGAAATCGATCAATTTCATAGTATCTCATTAAATGGAAGAACTTACCCACATAAGATTCAACATGGGAAGATCAGTCCTTTATACAACAACATCCATAACTACTTCAACATTTTGCATTCTGAACCTCTCCAACACCTTTTCTATGTACTCACCCTGAGACAATGTCAATTTGTGATGTTTCCTGACTCTTGTTATTCTGATACCAAGGATTTTCTTTGTAGCATGGATCTGTGTATTTTGCAAGCAGAAAACTGTCTCAGGCTGAGTGCAACTATACCACCACAGAACGCGAATCCCTTGCCATGATTTAGCTAGTTTCCTTTTGAGCACATTTGTAGCATGCATATTAGAGCTTGCAACAAGCATGTCATCCACATACAATAACAAGATAATATATCTTCCATTATCTAGCCTCTTTAAATAAACACAATGGTCCGGATTGAAATCTACTATAACCATATTCTGTCATAAACTTATCAAATTTAAAATACCATTATCTTGTATCTTGTTTCAAGCCATACAAGCTCTTCTTCAACTTGCAAACCAAATTATCCTTCCCTTTGACCTCATACCCATGTGGTTACTACATATAAATATCTTCCTCCAACTCCCCATGGATAAAGGTTGTTTTTACATCTAAGTGTTCAAGATTCAAATATTCTACCACCACTAGACTTAAAATAGTCCTAATTGAAGTCATTTTAACAGAGAAAATATTTCATCAAAATATATACCTTTCTTTTGTGCAAACCCCTTTACCACAAGTCTAGCCTTATATCGCTTCTTGCCTCCTTCTTCCTTCAACCTGTAAACCCATTTATTTTGCAATGTTCTTTTACCTACAGGCAACTCAACCAAATACCAAGTTTGGTTTCTTACCAATGAGTCCATCTCCTCATTCATGCATTACTCCCACTTCTTTCTAGTTTCCACCTGCATTGCCTCTTCATAACATTGTGGTTCACCAGAATCAGTCATCAATAAATAATACAGTGAAGGAGAGAATCGTTCAAGGAGTCTATTTAACCTAGTATATCTTCTTACACTTGCAGGAGTTTGAGATACCTGCTACTATTCTTAATTTTTTGGTACCTTTGGAACTTCATTTTCTTTGATTTCATCAAGCACTATGTACTATGTGTTTTCATTTTCCTCTCTCTTTCCCTGTAACTGATATTTGCACATAACCTTTTCATTGAATACTAAATCTCTACTCCTAATGATTTTGTGGTTTTCATAATCCCATAAGCGAACCAAAATCATCAACCTGATATCCAATAAAGGTGCATTTATTGGATTTAGCATCAACTTTTTGTTCTATTTTCTTTATCAATATGGATAAATGCTTCACAACCAAAAGTTCTCATAAATGAGTAGTTTACATTTTTACCCGTACATTCCTCCTCTCGAATCCCACCATCCAAAGCACTTGAAGTCCCTTTGTTTATTAAATAAACGACATTATCTACAGCATCAACCCAAAATTGTAAGGGAAACCCCACATGAAATCACATACACCTCAAACACTCCATGATAGTCCTAATCATCCTTTCTAACACACCATTTTCTTGTGGTGTTCCTGGTATTTTCTTCTCTCTATGAATCCCATGGTATGAACAGTAGCTATCAAACTCCTTGTTGCATTATTCACCTCCATTATCAAATATTAGACACTTAAATATGTTCCATGTCTCTTTCTCAACCAAATCTTTCCACTTCTTAAGAGTAGTAAACACATTAGATTTTTGTCTAATACAATAAACCCAAGTTTTCTACTTGCATCATCAATAAAAGTAACATAATGACGATATCCACTAAGAGATTGCACCTGAACTGATCCCCATACATCTGTATGCACAATCTCTAACTTTTCTCCCTTATTTTTTTTCCCAATCCTAAGAAATATTACTTTCTTTTGTTTTCCATAAACACAGTTTTCACAGAATTACAAACTTACCTGCTTCAGAACTGGAAGCAATTTCCTTGAGTTGAGAATTTCATCCACTTCTCACTCATGTGGCCAATCCTATGATTCCATAATGTTATACTTGTTTCTGTGGAATCTATGGAGATATAATAATCAGTGTTATGAGGACATAAATACAACATACATATGCTATCTCCTTTTGTTATTACCAATGCTCCTTTAGTGATATTCTACCACATTTTTTCAAACATAGGCAAACAATCATTATCTCCCAACTTCCCTGTTGAGATCGTATTTTTTTCATAGAAAGAATATGCCTTACATATTTAGCATCCATTCATTTCCATTATTTAACTTAATATTTACCTTACCCATTCCAACAAATTTACATGGTTCATTATCCCCCAATAAAACATGTCCAAAATCACCTGGAACATAATCATGAAAGAGTTTCCTATGGGGTGTAGCATGACATGAAGCCCTTGAATCTACTACCCAATAATCACTAGTAATTTCGAATGCAATAATCAAAGCATCTTGTAACACATCACCTGTTACATTAGCTTCATTATTAGTCTCTTGTTTCTCGTCTTCTTTCTTCTTTGGAGCTCTTCAATGTTTCTATAGATGTACTCTCTTACCATAGTTTTAGCACTCTATATTTCCCAGTATTGACTTGCATCTTCCCTTTCTATACTTTCTATGATTACCCGGGCTCTTTCATATCTCCCTTTGTCTTCCCCTGCTCTCCATGGTCAATGCATTACTTGATGTCTCACATGTGCTTTTTCTTCACATTTCGTCGCTAAGAATAACACCAACAACATCATCAAATTTAAGAGTGTTTGAACTAGATACATAGTTATTTACAACCATGACCAAGCCATTCCAACTTTCTATCAAACCAAGCCATTCCAACTTTCTATCAATGACCAAAATATTATAAGATCCCTAATCTCACCATCAAAGTTTACTCCTACAAAACTTAGCTGATTAGTAATTGTATTAAATGCATTTAAATGGTCAGCAATAGATCCACCTTCTGACATATTTATATTAAATAAACACTTTAGTATAAATACCTTATTGGAAGCCGAGGGTTTTTCATAGAGCTTAGCCAATGCGCTCATCACACCATCTATTGTCTTTTATTTTGAAATATTGGAATCCACTTATGACTCCAAAAATAGTTGTATTGTTCCCATTCCTTTCTGTCAAGAACCTCCTATTCTTCGTCCTTCATAGTCGTCGGTTCTTTTTGTTTTCCTCCCAACAGTAGGAACATATCCTTCTAGTACATATAGTACTCCATTTGCATCTTCCATCACTGGTAGTTTTTCCTGTTAAATTTCTCGACCCTAAACTTTCTTTCTTCTGTCGTTGCTCCCACTTGAACCGAGAACCCTTCTTTCCTACAAGTTTACTAGCCAAATATACCTTTGGCTCTTATACCAATTGTTAGAAAACAGTATCCCGGAGAAATAACAATAAACAATATGCAAATATTAAAAATATAAAACACATTATAAGAGAGACACCAATTGAATGTGGTTCACTCAATATGGGATACATCCACACAGAAGTTGATAGTCCTCTTATTATTATATTGTCGAACAAAATGAAGAGATACAACCTACAATAAACCCGTTGCACTTCCTCTTCACTCTCTCATTGTCTCTCTCACACAATCACAAAGATTGTTTTATAATGCTACGATATAATACACAGTTGTATTACAATGCTTTCCTTTTATAGGGGAATTACCAAGGGAAAATACCACTAGTCACCTAATACCATGGGACCGTAAATTGTTGGCAAACAAACATACCAAAACATTTCTTTCGGGGGCCCGCTGACCCCTGCACCCCCTGCTAGGATGAGTGTACATTAAAACTGGGGTACAAACAGACCTGAACAATAACATCTATGAATCAGGAAGATTAGGCTCCACTACCAACAACAAAAATCTCAACCTAAGGCCCATCCACTGGTGAGGGACATGGCCTCTTTCAAATTTATTTTTACAGAGGTAATGATTTAGGGATTTTCTTTACTATGCCCGGATGGTAATGGAGATTTATACCCCAAGGAACACTATGAAAACATGATAGCTAAATGTAGAAATAATGATGCAAAGTTTACAGATATGGATGAAGCATTAAAATGGCATGTAATAATGGATAATTTATCTAATGACTTTGATCTTCCTTCTACCCAATGAGGCTTTATGAGAATAGGATGTGTCTAACCTCCCCGAGTGGTCAAAACAGAGTGGTCCTTGGGATAGGTTGACCAATGGTGAGTCAAAAATATAAACAACCCTAGGGATTGGCTTGGTGAAGAGGCAGGGGTCCATAGACTTGTACCAGGAATATGAGAAAACTCAGAAAAAGATGCACATAATTGAATGACAAATCAATCAGGTTGCCTACCTTAATAGGAGCTTGGAAAACTTTGTCTTTTCCACCAAATGAGATCTAGGTCTGGTAGTGGAGTGATTTTTATGGATTTTCCACATTTTGAGGGGTATTTTTCATGGAGACCTTTAACCTTCTTATTGATTTGGAACCAGCCCTTGGAGGCCTCATTTTATGGATCTAAAATCATTCCATTCACATTTGGAGCTAGTGCTTCCCTCCTAGATAGATTTGAGCTCACATGTTTGACTATCACCAGACCCAAGATACAAAGCTATCGGAAACAATACTACCCAGCTACTAACAATAAAATTAAGCCAGGGACAAAATACCATGGATGATAAGCAAGCAGGGCCATCTTCTCTTTTTTCATCCTATTAGCAATAACAAGCCCTTCTGTTCATAATGACAGAGCCTAACATACAAAATTTCTTATTCAATCTAATATTAGAGCACTATTCCACAAACTAACAGTGAGAGTGGGATTCTATCAATTTAGTAACATATTTATTTTTAAGTGTAACAACCTCTGTGCTTTCTCACCGTATGCTTTCCCGACCACCCACCATATATTGTATACGACACTAGGCTCCGCCGTAAATATGTTTTGAGTTTACCACCTTACGAGCCACAAAGACATTTCATTGCTTGCACTCAGGGAGCTTACCAATCGATGTGAGCTTCTCCTTCCCCTATTGGTTCATTGGAAAGCATGTGAGCCTACTTAGAATTACTTGATCATATAAAAATAATATTCAAAATTATGGATCCTCCCACTTATGCTCATTATATTGAACTATATATGGAAATAAGGAAGTTTAAAATCCATAACTATCATATGGGGAAGGTGTGGAAGGGCATTGTCAAGTACTCAGCATTATCTTCATCAGTAATAGTAGGAACATCTTCTTCTCAACAAGTTTAGCAAAGATATATGAGCAAGTAACCAAAGGTTAATCAAATTCTAAAAAACCATGCATAGACATCCAGAGAAAATAGTGAGCCCGCACTACTTTTTGTTAAAAACTGTAGTCTGAATTCAGTAGTCTACTCATTGTTTCCAAGAAAAATCAAGAGTAAGGATAGAAGCAAAAAGTTAGAAAATTTTTGGAGCAAAGTGTAACTTTATTTGGGATTCAAAGATAAACTAGAGTATGTCAAGATGTAAGAAATTAGATATATTTATATTGTAATACTCATTTAGAATCATACCTTCGTGTGCTATATTTATGTAAACTATCATATTTTATGTATTCCCTTTGTGATTCCAAAACCTTTCTGAAATCTATGTAATTGAGTCCTTTTGAGTAATAAAATATCTTAGGAAACCTTTATGTCATGCAATCATGGTATATGTGTTGTGTCATGAATGAAGTCTTAATGTGTATGAATATACTATGAAGTATTTATAATAAGCTATTTATATGAGCTCTATTTTCCTTACATTTCCATTTCATTTATACTAAATTATACTTTGGGTTGACTATTGAATTCAAATTGCTCAACACGTTATTCTACTTCAAGGAGGAACGACATTTATTCACTATGAATGTCTTGTTTATTCGTAAATATATTATTTCTTCCATATTTCCATCCAACACCTAATTTGTCTAATATACTAGAAGGAATTCCTTGTGAGTTTATAATAATGAGTATTCTTGGTATTATTGATCCTAATGGTTAGTGACAATTAAGAGAGATATTATAGGTTTATGTTCCTTAAGCAGAAATCTGAACATTCATACAATTTTTTATTTAGGTTCTTTGGCATAGTTCCTTGGCCAGGAACATATTAAATACTAACGCCAATCTTCCATGATTTGATCTCCAAAACCAAAGGGGCCAACAAGCCCCATCAAAAACCATTGACTCACCCTCGATTCAAATATGGTGTTATTATGACCCTTCAAATGAAGGGGCCAACTCAAGTACAACAGTAAGGCATAGATACTAAAGACGTCAAACTCGTCAAACTATGTCTTCCACTTCTCTAATAAAATTGAGGCATTGACAATAAATGCCTACATCTTCTCACTATCTATCTCACTAGGCTTATTATTATCCATTCTTTATCTACAAATGAATCAATTTTTTTAAGCATAAGATACATCAACTGTGTAGTGGTGTTGAACTATTGTAGGGCCTTTTTATCAGCAACAACGACCTCATCAAGTGCATCCAATTCCTCATTTGTAGCATGGATTTATGTGTACTTATGTTGTTTCTCATGTATTTTTCTTTTACATTCATGACCTTAATCCATTCTCACAACTCCTCAATTCACCTACGATGCTTATCTAATAGGCCCATCCAATCTTGCACTTGAAAATATGATATTTCTTTTCCTGGTTCTAGTTTGCAGTCAAGGAAAAGTTGCAATTAATTCCTCAACTAGATGAGCTAATGTATCCATGAGCTCTCATTGTTGTTGAGTACCTCAGCTCTGTGCAACATCCAATTGTACATGTATATCGTTGGCAATGGGTTGCAATAGTCTCCAAGATGAGCATAGGAGCACCACACTATCATTTAGGTGAGTAAATGAAACATGGTTAGGAAGCTAAGGGTATTTATATCTCAACTTTGGATACATCCTTTAAAAATTTAGATGAACTTATGTGACCTATTTCTCTACTCATTACCTATCCTTCCACTCTCGGTCTCGTTATACTATAACCTTGCCAAGTTGTACCATTAACTATTGACTAGGATTTGTAGTAGGCTCCTAGCCATGCTCAACCCTCACTATTCTCTTTTCAAATTCATCACCAAAGACCCTGAATAGCTAAATCATCGACACGAAGAAAAAATTTTAAATCTTTGTAGGTTAGGTTGCTTGTTAGAAAATTGACACCCAATTCATTGGTTGGTCACTAGCAATGTATAGATTAAATTGATCAGATGTATGTACTTAAACCTCATCATATAGGCATGATGACTGGTGAAATTTCAATACCCTTTCTGGAATATATGTAAATAGGAAGGGACTACATCCATGTGTCCCCACAAGAATTGCAACAATGCTTGCTAATGTTGAGGACCTTGCACCAACTGTTGCAACCAATCCATCACCGAGAATTTGTCTAGTGGAAACAAAAGAGGGTGGATACTATGAATTATATTTACTAATTTCTCTCCATATTGCATCCTCTGTGTCAACATCTTGGAGTCCACCCACGTACCCTTGACATTTTCTTGTGAGAGGGGCCTAATGTGGGGACTCTTCACCAGCAAAACTACCTCCATGATATCTTATTTTTCCTTCCATAGATGGTGTTATCGTTTGAGAAAATATGAATATAACTGAACTTTAAAACTTTAATCCACAATTACAGTGCATAGATCTCATCAATAATCCAAAGATATAAATAAATCAAACCACAGAACACATGATGTACCCTGGGAAAACCCTCTATTGATCCAGAGGATAGAATTCCCAGCAAAACAATATTAGAGTATGATAGATAATCGGTAGATAATGATTACAACACAATATTATATTGCTTGATCAAAGAGCACAATAGAGTAGATATCATATGCAACATTGTACTAGTCTTTCCAAGTGCATAACACTTTAATAACAAGCTATAAATTAGTCATACAAAGAATGGAGTGAATGGTTTCATGACTAGGGAGCACTATCAACTATGTGCACACCTCACACATAACCTAATGCACCTTCCTTGACTTGGTGCCAAGTTTTCACCTCATAATTATCTCCCACACTAAAGATATGCGCCCTCTAGTAATTCATTGGTGTTAACTACCTCTAACTTAGTTGTTAACTGATTGAACTGAATAGAACTGAATGGAACTGCATGTAACTTAATGGAGCTGAATGTAACTAAACAGAACTGAATGGAACTGAATGGAACCGAATGTAACTGAACAGAACTGAATGTAACTGACCAAAACTGAATGTAATTCAACAGAACTGAATGTAATTGAATAGTATTGAATGTAACTAAACAGAACTGAATGTAACTGAATATAACTAGTGCTTCTCCATCATTGTCATCTTCAAAACCCACTTTGCATAAATTAAGGAGTCGATTCCTTAATTAACTAAAACTTTTTTTATCAAAAATAAGACTCAACTAATGTCTTATTAATTCAAGTTCACTTGGAGGCATACATGGGCAATTCAAATTCTCTCTCTATATTTGTGCTCATATTTAATTATCTCTGCATGGTCCATATGTGTTTCATTAATTAATCATCTATATCATATCATACTCATAAGAATTGTTCCAAACCTATGATCATATGTATTACCCTAGGTCATATAGTCTTATGCTAAAGTAAATCACTCTAGGGGTAGCTAATCCCTAAAGGATACTTGTAGCGCCTGGTGACCATGACTAACCATACATCGCATAGTATATCCTCGATACTTAATACAACATAAGTCATGTGGTATTGATACAATGAAATACCAGCTCTAGTTAAGGATAACCATCTCATAGGGTACCATCTATGAGAATCATTTGACTTTCTACGACACAAGTCCATACTCGTTACAACACAAGTCTCCGACCTTTATTCAACATAAGGTCGTGATCTTAATATGACATAAGATCTATGTACAAGCATCCCTCCCGAATAGGACAAGGTCCTAGCTTAATACAACATAAGCTCTTTAACTTAATACAACATAAGTTAGTGAACTTAATACGACATAAGTTCCATGGAGAAGATATCAACCTAATATGACATAGATTCCGGACTTGATACAACACAAGTCTCATGGAAATTACTCCCAAAGTTGTATTCACAATAGATGGATTTTCACTAAATGTAAACTCCCTTGCTTCTTATTTATTTATCTATGGGGGAACAAATATATACATGTCTAATCATGCAGATGTTCATCTAGTGGCCCCATTATGGACTACTACACTAGGAAAATTTCGAAGGGACCTCAGATACTCATCATCAATAGTGATTATTGGAATTATTGACTCGGGATTCTCAAAGTCTTGAAATTACTTGAGATTATCTTCTACTAATTCAAGGTCGTGCTTAGGACCAAAATCCTTAAGCTCTAGAAGAAAGGGTTAGTGGGAACATCTATAGGTGTCATTTCAATGGTAGAAGTTATCGTTGAATATGTTGTTGTGTAAGATGCTACAATGGTCAATGATTTAGTAGGTTGGTTTGTAATCTTAATGGGATAATCACTCAAAGGTATCATTACCATGGTATTATTTGGAGTGCCACCCTTCAGGATATTAACAACATAGCTTAAACAATCCTTAATTTCCTTACCAGTATGATGCATTGAATCCAAAATGGAGGTGGGGAATATTGTAGACAATTTTGGTCGTACAGAAGCTTCATTGGTATCAACATTTGAAACAGACCCAAGATCATCCTTTCCTTCATAGGCCTTCCTCTTCCATGATACTTTGGCTTTCACCATTGTTTGCTTAGTTCTACAGGCTTGAGTAGTTATATTTGAAAGGATGTATTTAGTACCCTACATGGTATTTGTTTTTTTTATTGCTAATGAAAGTGACACGTCCCTATCAAAAATGTGTTCTATAAGGTAGTACGAGAGTGCCATAGCCCAAAATATTTCAAGATCCAAGCCATGTGGATTCATGAAGATAATTTTCTTATTCATGTTTAACCTTATATTCTCATCACATGCATCCAATATAGATTTTAGAATCCACATTAGAGGAATTTCAACTCAAAATGGGCCTTTTAACACTAATTCAAACTC